>JABSTQ010002964.1:0-17038 GCA_013358835.2 Ixodes persulcatus
TAATTGGCCTCTCAACCCTCCCGTGTCTTTGAGTCATCTACATACTCAATGTGTACCAGCGCTAACGCTGATTCCTTTCCTCACACGTAACCGGTACGCCGACGGTGCAAATAGTCAAAACATGCTATAAAATCAAGTGCAGAAGTTGTGAATATGTGATGGCATAAAGTTAGGCAGTAAAAATAAGTGTCAGGCGAAAAATCAAAAGAGTAAGACAAAACATTGGGAGCCATCCCACTCTGTGAAGGGGGACGACCAGCGAAGCTGTTTTAGCACACGACACAGACGTGACACAAAATTTTGAACAAGGGTATGAACACATGTATTGTCTTGATCGGTGGTCATCGTGACGAAAGGTACGCACAAACACGCGCCACCCGCCGCCTTCAAGGGGAATGCTGGGAATGGTGTTCCACGCGCCGCACGCGCACGCCTTTCCCGTATAAAGAAATTTGAAGTAAAAACCCAAAATAATACGTTGACGTACACGCGTGCAAGATGCCATTTGTTTTAGGCTCTTGCTTTAGAACAGTTACTGCTGCAGACGCCGGCACATGCGGCGCGTGGGTGCGGTGCGAGCGTAGAGGTTCTGGTCATGCACACGAAAATTCCACGGAACCCTAGCCATAA
Organism: Ixodes persulcatus; assembly: GCA_013358835.2. Taxonomy (NCBI): domain Eukaryota; kingdom Metazoa; phylum Arthropoda; class Arachnida; order Ixodida; family Ixodidae; genus Ixodes; species Ixodes persulcatus. The sequence goes on from JABSTQ010002964.1 coordinate 631, forward strand.
ACAGCTTCGCTGTAAACAAAAGTCACGCTAAACCGCAACGAAAACAAACAATACAACGCCTTCGCCAAGGCGCGGAGGAGAGAGAGGAGCCGCGAGTTGAACCTTATGGCGGCCGCGTCACGTGATCCCAAGATAATAATAATAATAATAATAATAATAATAATAATAATAATAATAATAAATCTTTATTCGCAAATTGCCCAGTACCAAGATCAGTTTCGGGTCCGATCAAAGCCATCAGGGGCTTGTAGGATCAGACCCAGCAGTTTAATTGACAAAAGTATCACAGGCACGGCGACGACGAACACTCAACCAACACACAGAAATAGGCTAAGCCTCACAGGGCCCTGGAGTCACACAGGCACGATGAGGACGAGAACACAACACACACTCAGTTGGATCAACATTGTAGATCCTTCGAGTCGCACAGGCACGACAACGACGAGCACACACCAACAATCACACAGTTGGTAGAACCTCGGAGGGCCTTGGAGAGTAGTGCGAGGTCACGTGGCACGATAAGTCGTAGAATGAGGTGGAAGAGAAAAGGAAACAAAGCAAACGCAGACGCGCACCCATGCGGCATCTTGGGAGACTGAATTCGGTATGATCATAAATGTAAAAAAAAAAAAAAAAAAGACAAATTTAAGCATGATTGAACACTTGATGCTGCAGGGAGGACACCGAAAAGGTAGGGCGGGTAGCATAAGCAGAAGATGCAGTGTAGAAAGCAGGAGCATTCGCTCAAAGGCACAATCACATACCAAAAAAAAACCTTTGCCCAGGTTACTGTCTAGTAATGTCAGAAAATACATTTTGCAGCTTCCTTTTCAATTGCTTGTTAGAGGTGATGGAACTGAGCGAGTGCGAGAAGTCATTAAAAAGGCTAGGTACATAATGTTTGCGCAGACTCTCACCATATCGAGTCCGTACCGAAGGAATTTTATAAGGAACGAAACATCGGAGTTCACGACATGGATTGGATGGAATTTTGAACTCGCTTTCCCAAAAGTGCCGCCTGATAACTGTTTGAACAAAGAGCGAGTAAAAGGATGGCAACTGAAGAGACTCAAAAAGATTATCAGTACTAGAGTATTGCGTGTGATAGGCAACGCTTTTGAGAATACCCTTTAAAATCCGATCGATTCTTGAATGCCATTGGAGGGAGCAATTAAAAAATACGGTGATGCCGTACCTCAGTACGCTGTACGCTAAGGCGTGTATTATGTTTTTTTTAATGGATAACGGTAAAATCCCTTTAATGTTGTACATGAAACAACAGACTGTACGAAGACGTTGACATAAATGAGACATATGAGTACCCCACGCTAAATCACAATCAAAGTGAACACCTAAGTATTTCATAGAGTCAACATATTGTATTGGAGTACAATCGGTACAAGTGCAGTTAGATGTATGAAGATATAAGGGGAAAGTCAAATTCACATTTTTTAATGGATTACGAAAACATATCAGTTTCGTTTTTGCAGTATTAACTCGAAGCTTGTTTGTAGAGAACCAGTCCATAAGGTTAACAGCGTCCACCTGAAGCATTTCCATTGCCCGCTGGTAATCAAGGTGCCGAGAGAATAGGACGGTGTCGTCTGCATACTGATGTATGAAGCAGGTGGTAACAACAGATGAGGTGTCATTTACATATATGTTGAACAATAAAGGCGACAGGATAGACCCCTGTGGAACACCAGATGTTAAGCATGCCAGAGCACTACGAATGTTGTCAACACAAACAACCTGGGTACGATTTGATAAGAAGCTCTTAATCAAAGAATAAAATGGCCCCCGGAAGCCGATTCTTTGCAACTTGCTTAAAAGAACGTCGTGATTTACGGTGTCAAAAGCTTTGGCGACATCGATGAAAAGTGCACAAGTAACCATGTTGTTTTCAAAAGAGTGGTGTAAAAAATCAGAAAATTTCTCAAGGAGACAAGAAGTACCACGTCCTGCGACAAATCCGTATTGATGGGGAGATATTATGTTGTGTTTTTCGAGAAAACCAGACATAGCAAGTAATAAATGTTTTTCCAAGATTTGCGAAATGCAAGAAAGTATTGAGATGGGTCGGTACGAGGAAACTTTATCAGGTGAACCCCCTTTAAACAGGGGAACTACTAAAGCTTGTTTTAAATCACCAGGGATATTTCCACTCTCCAGGATGTTATTAATTATTAATAGGAGAACGTCCTTTAAGGTGTCATAGTTACGACATAAATCGTTCACAGTAATTCCGTCAACACCCGCAGATCTGAAGCGCTTAAATCCGAAAATATATGATCGCAGTTCAAATTCAGAAAGAAGAGGAAGAAACGCCGATTCTAAGACAGACGGAATGGCGGGTGTTGAAATCACTGCAGTAGATGAGCTAAGAGTTGAGCAAGCAAAAAAACTATTGAGCGCGTTGACAGTCAGATTCAAGTCAAATCCGAAATGTTTTCTAAGCGTCAGGGAGACATTTTTTTTTGTAGAGCCTCTAAGCTCGTTGACTACCGACCACGTGAGTCTCGGGTTGGAACGGGCGTTCGAGATCTTATTTGCAAAATATATTCGCTTTGCAGACCGAAGGAGAGCGTTTACACGGTTTCTATAAATTTTGCATTCCAGTTTGAGAGCAGCGTTCGTAGGGGAGCGTCGGCTCCTTTTCCACAGTTTCTCTTTATGATCGATAGCATCAAGAATTTCTGACGTCAACCAGGGAAGTTTTGGTTTGCGCTTTTTTATACGAACTACAGTTTTTGACATCATCTGAAAACGTTTTATAATTTCAATGAATTTTGGGTACAAGCTTATCGTGTCCACCGAGGACATGAATTCCGACCAGTCAAAAGCTTTGATCAGCCGATCAAACCTGTTTATATCAAGCTTCTCTACTTGACATATTGATTGAATCTCTTTATGGTGCTTGGAAAAGAAAGTATATCGACAGGTGACAAAGTAGTGATCAGCTAGCTTTTGTGAAATAACAGAGGACTGAACGGAAGCATCAGATGTTCGAACGTTGACATGGTCTAGGCATGATGAAACCAATTTCTGATTGAGCACTTCCTCTCTGGTGGAACTTTGAATGGTGGAATGTATCCCATTCTCCGAAAGTAGCGAGAGGTAGTCGCAGACGACCGGCTTGGACTTCTTGAGAGTATCGATGTTTACATCACCCACCATACATAAATGACTTTCAGTAGTTAGTGTTTTTAAGTTTTCATTTAACTCCTCTAAAAAGGTAGTACAGTTAGAGGAGGGAGGTCTATACAGAGTTATCAGATAAATTGAATGGATTGCGTTAAACACCTTTAGAGCTATGCTTTCTGACGACGTGAACAGCATTTCTACTTCTTCAACTGTCCAAAACTCTTTCACATAAATAGCTATTCCACCTCCTCGAGCATTCTGGCGGGTATAAAAATAGTTTTGAAATCCCGGTAGTTTGAATAGCGAAAGATGATGTACACCCATATTGATTTCTGTTAGCACCAAGGCATCTATCCGGTCGTGAACTTTATCAACAATAATCTTCAGTTCGTTCCAGTATTTGCGAATGCTTCGAATGTTTACATGTGCAACAGTGAAGCTATTGGAGCAAGAGGCATCGAATGAGGCATTAAAAGCATGGAAATTAGTGAACTCAGAAAAACTGACTGAAGCCATTATTTAATCAGATCCAGGTCACCTCGTTGCAGAATTCTTATCGGAGGAGCTCCCTCTTCTTTTTTTGCATAAATTCGTGAGTGTTTAACCCAAACGAATTTGTAACCGCATTCTTTTCCCCGAGACCGAGCCAGCCAGAAAAGCTCTCTGTTCATCGGGGAAAGATTATCGTTAAAATATACTCGTTCCGAGGAATCCTTTCCAAAGGACGTACGAAGTTTGACGCGAGCCTGCATCCAGCGGTCTTTAATGACCGATGAAGCAAACCTCACCAAAATGGTAGGATTTGCAACTTGTTTTCCAGGCAGCCTGTGGGTAGATATAACATGAGCTGGTTCATGGTCATCAATGGCGAGCTTGTCAGCCAGCTGCATCAGGACAGACGCAAGAGTTTCATTTTGATCTACCTTCAGACCTTGGATCTCCATGTTATTTAGGCGAGAAGTCTGATCAGCCTCGTTTATCTCCGTTCTCAAGGTTTGTATTGTCCGTGCTTGTTCAGAAACAGTGGTCTTCAAGGTGCTCATTTCAGCCTGTAGATCCTTGACTGCAGTCTCATGAGCAGTTGCAACTGCTAGCATGTCGTCATACTTGGCGCTTAGAAAAGTGATCGAGCTCTGAACCTCTTCAACAGCCGTCTTCATTAGTTGTATTGACGGTCTGAGCAGCAGAAGCTCGTTAACTTTTTGGGGAAGCTCAAGCAGCGTGTCGACACTGGTCTTGAGTGAAAGGAGAGAATCAAGTTTCCGGCTCATATCAAGAATCTGCGCTGCGAGCGTGGAGGAATCACACTGGAAGCTCGTGTCAAAGCCCGCCACACCAACGTCAAGATCAGTACGAGTGGTTTTGGTGCGGCATACCTTGCACCTCCATTTTTCTTTTTTTTCAGTGGTCATAGCGGTAAAAGTGGCCTCGCTAATCCCAGAGCAAGTTTTCCCAAGGTGAGAGTCATGTCCGCAGGAAGTGCACGTCATATGACGACCGTCGGGAGGAATGGGTTTTGAGCAGGCATCACAAAGGAGACACATGACCGCTTTAAATCAAGCAAAAGTCAGCAGAACTAGCAAGTAAAACAATGTTAGTACTGTTAAGAAGACCAGCGATCTTACATGGCAGTAATGGTGGTTGATGTTTCTCAGGGTTGCGTTAGGCCAGATCACGTTGGCGAGTTTGACGGTCAAACGGCGCTGTGGTGCGAAGGTGGGCGTGAGGACCGATGTTTTGCTGAAGCAAGGTTCCTTTGGAGCAGAGAGCACTGAACAATGGCAGGTGCAACTGTGGCAGTTCCAGATGATGAATCGAGCTGATATGAAGAAGTGATCCCACCTGCTGCCACCAGAAAGTCCCAGAACGACACCAGTAGCAGCCGACCTGAAGGTCAAAATCTCGAAGCGTGCAGTAGAAGAACAAACTTTCCGGTGACGGTTAGAATGTCTACCGGCGAAAGATTGAAGCGATGGTAAGCCTACTCGACGAGATCACGAACAGCACAGAACATCACCGGTAAAAATGTAGACGGCTGTTGATCCCGATGCGTGTACTGCAGAAGACCTTCGGGCCTGGTGAGCATCCAGCGCGGGCCGATGGTGCAGCAGATATTAAAAATACCAGTAGGAATTCGGAGAGCAATCGGAGACAACCACTACTCTCGTCGTCGTCGTCGTCTTTTTTTTAATAATAATAATAATAATAATAATAATAATAATAATAATAATAATAATAATAATAATAATAATAATAATTTCGTTACCCTTTGCCCCGGAACAACCTTACGATTTCGATGTTGTGGCACATGCGTTCATTTAAAATAAAAAGGTGTGCATCGTAACAATGCAATCTTAAACAGTATACAACATGTGGTCCAGTTCATGCTTGAAGGGTGCAATTCACCAAAATTATCTAAATATGGTGACGCTAAATTGTTAAAATTATTTGCATGCGAATTAGTGGTGACATTTATTCTTGAAGGGAATCTGAAACACTTCTTCAAAAAAACAACAGAGGTGAATGTTGGCGTATTTTTATCCTGTGAATCTGGATATCACGTTCGTTTTTTCCGAAGATGTAACTAAACGCGAGAAAACACGAAAAACCTACGACCAGTCGTGACGTCATACTAAGATCTTTGGGCCGCCAAGCGCGTGTCGCTCGTGTGGGCAGCGCGTGCAATTGCAAGCTTGCCAGGTGTATTTTTCCGCACTGACGCCAGTCGTGACGTCTATTTCTCATCTTATTGAAAAAAACAAGAGTGCACGTGCATAGCTTTGACAAGCGCTGAATATGCGCGAGAGCAGGGATTCCGAAAACTCCTAGTATGACGTCAGGCCCTGAGAAGGAGAGGTCGCGTCAGCGGTACTTTAAAACTTAATTTCTGCAGCCTGCGTGCTCCAAATTGACAAATAATCTCCATATTCGTGATCCTGGAGCCCAAGCAAAGACGATTATGGTGTGTTTCTTCAAATACAGGCCCGCTTTAGTTTTCCCTCAAAGTGAACGATAAAATGGAAACGGCTTCTGCACACCCGAGCTGGTACATAAGAATAAACACAGCGTAACAAGTCAGCATCAGATACATTGAGTTGTGAGTTTCAGCGTCTTTCCTGTCTTCTGTTTTCTTCAACAGTTTCCCAACGTTGTTCGCTGATTTAATCATCTGTCAGCATCAGAGTTCACGTGGATTATTTTGTGTAGAAACAAGTCACGAGAGAGTCTTCGGGTTGATGAACATTGTAGACGCAGACGTTTCAGTGTATATTCGTAATCATAGCAGCATTTTTTATGCAAATATTAATCATAAATAATTCGAATAAACAGTTTTCGCTCGGATTCACTACGCGACGCGTCAGTGTCCGACAACTAATTTTATATTACACTGCCATGCTCAAGCTTTGTACGTAGCAGACAGGAAAAAAATAAACAATGCATAAGAGACCAGTGAAGTCATATAAGACAAGCGTGATAACAAGCCCAGAATTCGGACTGAATTGGCGACTATCTGCGTTACATAGTAGGAAAAAAAAAACAAGCCTGGTTTGGATTTGGATTTGGATATGCGGCTAACCCCTTTGTAACGGGGGATCCCGGCGTACTGGATCTAGCCAAATTTATCTGTTATTTTCTTCTTGGTTTTTCTTCCACCAGTGGTCCAATCTTCTTTTTGTCCATTCTACCACCGGTATGGGCCGCGGGCTCCTGCCCCCCGAGCTGTCGGCATCGTCGTCGCCTTTGTCGCCGCGGTCGCCGCTATGGTCGCCGCCCTCCTCGTCGATTTCCCGGAAGCCCAACGCCACCGCCATGTCCCCGCCGCACGGCACCTCCGGCTGCAGGCCCGTGCACTCCAGTATGACGTGCTGCAGCGTTCCTTCAGCCCCCTGTGTGCACAGGGTGCATCGCACATCGGTGTCAGTGTACTTGGCTCGAAGCACGCGCATTCGCAGCATGCCTCCTCGGGCGTCGAAGAGAAGTCCACTGCCCCTGCCGTTGTCCATGAAATCCACCTTCCTGACTTCCCGTTTTTCCCTGGCGTACAGGGCAAGTACCGGCTTCTGTCCTGCCTTCTCCGCCCACCGTTGTGTCTCGGTCTCGGTGACTCTCGTGCGGATGTTTTCCAGTTGTTGCTCTGGAGTCGGGTAGAGGAGAGGGCTGTTTATCCGGTACCGGAGGGCCAGCTGGCGTGTCCGTCGCACCCACCTAGTCGAGAGGCTCTTGAGGTGGATGTACTTGAACGTGTCAGAATGAACCCCAAGGTTGCGAGCAACAGTCACTCGTGTAATAGCTGTTGACTGAAGTAAATACGGGTAAGATATAACACTTTGCGTTTTCTTGACATCGTCAGCAGTTTTGTTTTGTCTGTAATAATAAGTAACAAAAAAAATGGCTGAACACCACTCAGAAACACGTACAATAGGGTGTAGTAGAAGTGCGCCGCGTGCAGAACCCCTGCGCAAAAGCCCCGCGTCATTAACCCCACTTTTCAAAAACCCCGTGTTCAATTACCCCGTGTCGTATTCCCCGCGTTGCAAAAGCCCCGCCCTCAATGTGCCTGTCCCACCCTGTTCGCGCTTCAACCATCAGTGTTACATGTCTTAACCTTATAAGGAGTATTCACTGGACGCCATATTTGTGGGTGCTGTTTAGAGCGCATGCTCAGAACGAACTCGCATTTATAGGTTGCTAAGACCGGCAATCTTGATGGTGTGGAATGCACGTTGCAAGAGAACTGTGGAAGCTCGCCATGAGCACGCGCTCAGCAGTCGCGCACACGGCTATGGCCGCCAGTAAATACTCCCTATATGTTGAGGGTCAACAAAGGCTCTTTTAAGCGAAAAGAACAATATATACACAGCTTGCATGTGATGTCATTCGTGGCCATGTCAGTATTTTATGCGCCACGAGCGCTCGGTTCGCCGTGTTAGCTTCGCACCGCAGAAGTTGTAGGTCGAAGAAATCAGTAAGTAGAAATAACCGTCAGCACCCAACACTGGCGACACTTGCAAGCTATGTATCAGCGGCTCTAAGCAAAGGCTTTCAGGCCCTCACTAAACAGCTCCGTTTGTCCACCACCACGTGATAAACAATCTCGTTGCATAGGACAAAATTAACGCGAGACCCTCACTGGGTAGCTTCGAATATGAAACGCTATTAGCCGTTTGTTTACTTGGAGTCGCAAATAAGATAAATGTAAACCGCAAAAAAAAATAGATAAACGTAGAAGTGGCCAATTGCATAAAGATGCATCACCAGGAATGCACTCCGCTGTCATGTAGGGAGCTTACACGCAGTATTTGACTTTATTTACCTAGATGGTTACAAACATTTTTTAGAACAACGTTAGAAGGATGTAACTTGCGTTTGGTGCTGTAATAAGTATAGCTCCATGAGCTGCAAGTTAAAGGGGTCATGAAATAATATCGGGTTGGAACGTTCATGACTTTGCATAGGCGTACTGGTCCTAGTCTGGCTCAAACATGCTTGCACAGACCGCCACTGACTCAGAAGCTTCTTAGTTGCGGCGAAATTTAGAGGATAAAAGGGGTTTATATCTTTCAGTCTTTCCTTCGTAAAGCTTGATGACGTAATTGTGGGATCGAAAACACCCGCCTGACGACAGTCGAGCGCTGCTCATGGATTGGACGAGAGAACTGCGTGAGCACTCAAATTCCGCTCGTAACAATCAATGCCTCGGCGCACAATCGGGTCGTGTCGAACCACTGCGAGGATGAGAGTAGCCGAACGCTAACAATGCCTGAACCGCAGCACGCGTTTTCTACTTTGCCGGCCCCAGCGCGTGGCTATGATTAAAGGAATTGTCCGGTGAAAACCGGAAGATCTTAAGATTAACGTAGGCTCTTTTCTGTTAAACGACGCCCCGATATAGTGTGAATCAGTGACGAATAATTATACAAAACTCCATGCCAAATTTCGCAAGTATCAATGGCTGCGCTCGTATACGGCTAATGTGGCGTCACAACAACTTGCAATTGTCAGATCTTATGCCTCATTCCTCCGTGGGAACAGGGTGCTTCCGACACACGGCAGCGTTCCGTTTTACTCGCCACTCTAAATCTCACCGAGAAGATATGAACTGTATCGCTTTGTTGTGTGTTGTTCCTCCCTGCCACGGCCCACGGGCCAGCAGTATGAATAAATAAATAAAGTGTGGAGCATGACAACGGCACAACGAGATTTTCCTTTCATTCACAAAAAAGTGTCTAGAGCACCAATGAGGGTGAACCACGTGATAGCGCTAACGCGGAGGACAAAATTCGAAGGGCGCTTCAGTTCGGCGTGATCTTTGCATTATGACACGTCAGAGCCTGCGATGCTCTGAAGTTGGAAGAGGAAAACGCCGTTTATGCACGCTTGCTTTCAAATACTATTGCTCGTCCAGGGAAGCACACGAAATTCCGATTTTGCCTGGAAGATGCTCTATACAGCCATTGACAATGAAGTCTAAATGTTTTCTTGAGTAGGAAATATGACCAGAGAATCCATAGGAAAGGCAATAGACCACTTGGCCGCTTGCTCTGACTTCAAGTTGAAGGGATGAACGATGCTCATATTTCTCGAATTCATTTTCCGACAGCCATTGTCTAGAGGAAAAAAACTAAGGCAAGTCTATTCGGTTATTAAGTTAGGAAGGGATTCTGAGTATTATTAAGCGAAGGCAGAAAAATCGTTTCAAGGTCCCTTTAACAGTTTTGACAGAACCCACTTTGTCGGATCTCTGAATCCGCGCGTGCTTCAGAGTCGACGGAAGCTTTGGTTCAATGCTTATTGATAAAAACCGTTACTTCAAATGTTTTGCCATGTGACTGATATTGCAGCACGCGTCTCCGAGCAAGCGCGCCCGTGGCCGAGTGAATAAAGAAAAGGAAAATGAAAGACGTTTACAATCCTCCGTAATGCCGAATTAGAGCGCAGCTCTTGAGGAGAAGGAGAAAGGGTACGGAGAAGAGTGTACGCCCCTCTTCCCCTTCCGGGCCCTCCCCCTCTTTTGCTCCCCTCCAATTTAGCGGGAACTTTTCGCTAAATTAACCAAAACTTTCCCCGCTAAATTTAACGGAGAGTTGTTCCCGCTATATTTAGTGAAACATTTTCTGCTAAATTTAGTGGGGAAACTGAATAGGTGTTGATGTCACGTGGCATCAATTTTCCCGCTAAATTTAGCGGGGAAATGTTTACGCTAAATTTAGCGGAGAAATTTAGCGGAAAAGTCACGTGTAACGTCACGCGTGACGTCATGAGGGTAGAATTGCCCCGCTAAATTTAGCGGAAATATTTTCCCGCTAAATGTAGCCGAAACATTTTCCCGCCAAATTTAGCGGTAAAATTTTACCCTCGTGACATCTTGACGTCACGTATGACGTCATTATGAAAAATGTTCTATCATGCCACGCGCGGTTACGCCGACGCCGACGGAAACACCGACGTAAACGCCGCTCAACCCAAAAACGGGCGCCTAACCGCTCATTCACACTGGAAGCGGGTCCGCGTTCGCAAAGCGGTTGCCAACGCGGTTGTATAAAGATCCAGTACAATTTCACTCGGACTTGATGTCATTTTAGAGCCGCGCTCTAAGCAGCGCACGTGGCCATGTGGTTAACGTGCTTGGCTTCCACGCAAAGGGCCGAGGTTGGATGCTTGGCCGCCCGTCAATGCACCTTTGTGTTTTTTTTAAATGTCGTGTTCCAGTAAATTCGAGAACCCTGTTGCCTGCTTGATGACCGGATATTCTACGCGCCGAACCTTCTACCCCTATCGTTTCAGAAGCCCACGCGTGGCGAGCTTGAAGCAGTCTCGCCCACGGCTCTGTCTCGCGCCACGGCTCTGTCTCGCCCCAGCGCTCGATCCTGCGCTATGGCCGACATCGACGCCTGCGACGCTAGCCTTCTTTTATTTTGTTTTCGGCACTAGTGCGCCTCACCAAACGTTTATACTTCGTTTCACCTTATGTGCGAGCGAAGGCAAAGCTGGAAGCGCGAGCACGAAAGCTCCGTACGTTCAGGCTTCGCTCGAGCGCGCGAGCTGGGGAGAAACGCAAAAAGCGCTGGTCTCGCGCTTCTAGCTTTGGCTTCGCTCGCAGATAAAGTGAAACAAAGTATAGTTTCCTTCAGTCATTCGTCGCCTCATCAATTGTCATTCGTGACAATATTTTCTGATTGTTTTCACTTCCAGCGTCGCAAGACGTGAATCTGTCTAGCGCACGCCTGAAGAACAATATATATATTTTTTATCCAGTTATTCCTAACTTGAGTCCCGGGAAATAAGTCAGAACGCTCCGCCGTCAAATTAAAGACCCGACCACCTGACACGGGGGATTTGCGTCAGAAGCTTCGGAAACTTGGGCTTTTGAAAGTGGGGCAAACAGGACGATCGTTCTCCAAGGGGTATTTGACACGGGGTTTTTGACATCGGGTGCTTTTGTGCACAATCCTGTACAATATCATCCTGCAAAAGTATCCAGTCATCGGATGGTCGTATATGCGTAAATATATTTTTATCGTCAGGAAACATTAACAGTTGTTAATTTTTTATACACAGTTCGGCGATCGTTTATAAAAAAATAAGGAACAAGAGGGGCCCCAGGTTGGATCCTTGGGGAAAACCCAGATGTTGGCATGGCAATATCGGAGTAGCTGTTTGATATCTTTACACAACTGTGAGGACCAGTTTAATAGGTCTTAAACAAGCTAAGTAGTGCAAGGGATGACGTTTAGATAGGATTCCGTGTCTTCGGAGTTTTTTTTTTTTTTTTTGTCAAATTCGGAGGATGTTTTTCGGAGCTTCTTTTTTGCAGAAAATTGGGAGTTTATGCAAGTTAATTTTTGTTTCATTCCGAATTCTCCGAAATTCAGAGTTTAATGTTGCAGTTTTAGTTTTTTAATATTACAAATAAATAATACCCGAGTATGTTGGATAAAAAAACGCTTGTACCAATTTTTATTTCTGAAAAACAAAACAGTGGCTTTTGTCCTGACCAGGAAGTACAATTTCTTGAATGAACCTTAACGAGATAAGCGGTAGACCCTCTTTAACCATGGTCCGGGATTTGAAAGATAGCTGCGGTGGCATTTTCCCATGACCATTGACCATGTGCAATAATCAAAACTTAATTGTAAAATACCGTCTTTTTTCAGGGGGGGGGGGGGGGGGGGGGGGGGGGGAGGGAAGGGGGCAGGTTCTTCCTTAAAAAAAAAGAGACAGAGTTTATCGGATAAATTCGAATTGACCAAAAATTCACTGGCGGGTGTTTTTCGAATATATCAGAAAACACGGAACCCTATTTATAGAGTACAAAATCATGATTCACTTTATCGAAAGCCTAAAGCCGGGTTCACACTGCTTACACATCATACAAAAGACAGTCTGCGTACAGATTCGTACGCGGGTCACCACGAGATGCCTGCTTCGAATGCCGCAGGGCAATGAGTTGAAAGAGAAACTTAGGACACGCGGCATTCGAACCACAGCTATTGCGGTGACTGATGTCTGTATGCTGTCTTTTGTGTAATGTAAGAACTTGTTGTTATTGAAAACCTTTCATTGGACATCACAGGAAAGAATAGTGAAGGGAAGGGGGAGTCAGAGGGATAGCCTAGTGTGTGTATGCCCTCATTCCAGGGCTCCAATTGCGGCTTGGGCATGCAGCGCGCGGGTCACCAGCCGCTTTTGCACACCGATGACGTCGTTCTGCAGCCCCGCTTTCCAGAGTTGAGTAGAAGGCTCCACCAGTGGAGCCAGACCAGGGACCTTCTTGCACCTCCAAGTAATGGGATGCACGTCCGCGCAGAGTACGGTGTCGCGTAATTGACCCCAGAGAAAATAAACGCGTGAGCGAGTTGTATGTCTTCTTTCACCGTGAAACCCCTCCTACGATTCCTGATTCTCCTAATCATGCCACATATTTGGGTAGCAATGGTATCAAGTTTATCGATGGTAGACTTGTTGCTCCTGCCTTGTCGAATGAGTTGGCCGAGAAGACGGATCTCCGTGGGCTTAGAGACCTGTTTCCCGGCCACCGAAACCTCGATATGTTCCGGCACACTTTCGTAAGGGTTCCTGAAGGCATGCAGTTAAGAGTTCAGCGGTGCGCACCGTAGTCCGCACTCCTCAGCATAGTCTTCTACAACTTTGGCTGTCACCTTTAGCCTTTCCTCAATTTCCTCGTCGCTTCCTTCCCACCGCCATGGGGTGATGTCGTCGGCGTAGATGGCGTGCTCCACACCGGGAAAAACCCCCACCGCCTCCGGTAAACCCTGCAGCACCAGGATGAAAAGAAGCGGGTATAGAACAACTCCTTGAGGCGTCCCCCTAAAGCCAACTACGAAGCTATCGGATGTCATGCTCGCTAAGGTTAAAGTAGCCCTCCTGTCCGTCAGGAAACTTTGTACGTATTCAAACGTCCTTTTCCCGCAGTGTATCTCGTTCAGGCCTCTGAGTACGCTGGCATGCGATACATTATCAAAAGCTCATTCTACATCAAGGGCGAAAGTACATCGTGTATGCCCCCTGGAAGGGTTTTCCAACAAAATTTTGTAAATCCACAAGAGGATGTCCTGTGTTGAGGTACGAGGTCTAAATTCAAATTGAGTATGGGGCATGAGCCCTTTCTTCTCCAGATACAAACCGCGACACTGTTAGCGCGAACAAGCGATCGGCGGTTTTTCCAGTTTTTGCTTTTTGAAATCAAGAGATGTCATCCAAGTTAATATTGCTATGGAAAGAGCTCGTTTAGCTCTATAATGTAAGCGATAACTTTTCGTGCTCGCTAATACTATTTAGAAGTAATATGCGAAAATGCGCCGATGTCGTGTTCGCGCTAACAATGTCGCGATGTGTACCTCATGAGTCTAGCCTAGCGTTTATGACCCTCTTAAAATATTTGCCCACGCGTAATGTGAGTGAAATGGTTCTAAGATTATCTTGACTGAAGTCCTTTTTTGGGCTTGGGAATAAAGCGAATGTTGGCGGTTTTCTAGTAGCGCTCGTTAAAATGATCAACCAGTTTCCTTTTTTCGCCGTCTTCCAAATTATAGAATATGGTGGTGTCCGACCCTGGCGCGGTGACCCTTTCAATGGCCCCGAGTTCGTATTCGAATTCTGCCACCGATACCGGCCTATCTAGATCAAAATTCAGGCGCCCAAGATGTTCTATAGTTCTCCCGCGAGTTCAATATACAAACAGTTGCACTTGAGTTGGTCTATGATTTACATCTACAAGTTACCCGGTGATCCACCGGGTAACTTGTAGATGCGTTCAGCTGTCTGATTGTCCGTAAGCGATTAGTCTTACTCGGATCAATTGCTGCCCTGAGGAGTCGCCACGACTGAACCATACCGAGGATATTTCATATAGACTCACAAACCCTATACCAGTTGTCCCTGGCCAGGTTGACCGGATGGTCCTCCGCGAGTTTTGTGAGTTCTTGGATCTCTGTATGAATATTTTTCTTGTGTAGCTGACGCTTGCCCCTCTTGGTGAGACTACGCCGGGCTTCCCAAAGCTGCAGAAGCCTCCCGTTCACAGCCGGGGTCAACTCCGAGAGGATGACCTCCTTGACGAAAGGGCGCAGGCTGTTGGTCACTTCCGCAGCCCACTCTTCAATGTCAACCAGGTCCACTCCCGCCTTTCTTCTTGAATTCCTCCCATTGTCCCAGTCCGAGATCTTTGCCATACCAATTCTCCTCTTGTATCCTGCCTCCCGTAGTGTTGTTTCGAGAATGTAGTGGTCGCTTCCGAGCTGTTCTGCGAGGTTCTCCCAGTCGGCGCTCCACAAGTTCCTCACCAGCTTGAGGTTCACGCACGTAACCCGGCATGTGCTAGTCCTCATCCTGGTAGGCTGGTCGTGTTCCGTGATAAGCGGTAGGCGTTTTTGGTTGGTCTCATGAAAACGTTTGCGGCCATTCGTCGTGACGAACTTGTTTTCCCATCCTGGGTACGGGGCATTAAAGTAGCCCGCAATGACGGGGGATTCCTTGCCCGCCACCCGCACTGCGTTTCTCAGGAGAATCCTGTTGTCAACCTTGTGAAGCTTCGGGTTCCTGTACACATTCACGATGTGGATGCCCCGATCCCCCTTCTTTACCGAAACGATCACCACGTATCCACGCTACACTCTTTCCCGTCCAGGTCCCTCTCCGTGGCCGTGAAGGTCCCGTGTACGAGCGTCGACGAATATTTGTTTCCGCTGGTCGTCCGACAGTCCTTAATCTTTACGAGTTTCTTTCCAGGTTCCTGCAGGAGTTTTACCGCAGGGGTGTCGGTTTCAAGCAACAGCCGAAGGCTGAGACTTGCCTGCTTCCGACCCATCCCCTGGCAGTTCCATTGTTAGATTTTAAAATTCTTTTCTCTTGGCCAGTGCATCGTAAGTCTTTTATCGATTCCATCTCACACCGTTCGTCAGGCGTTGATCTTGTCTGCGCCCCTAGCTTCTGGAACAGGAATTCTTTTTTTAGTTCTAAGAAGGTTAATTTGTTCCCGCGTGTCCCGCGTATCCCAAGGTGTTTGAGCAAGGTCTTCCAGTATTGTTCCGACGCGACCACCTTGTTGAAAAGCTGCGTGATTCTTTCCATATAAAGCTGCGTGACAGACAGCATTGCTTGTCGCACCGCAGCCTCAATGATTTTTTTTCAAAATTGGTCCGGGGTGACCCCAGGGCCGGTTTGCTCACCTTGCGGACGCGGCTGCGGCTGCGGCCAAGAGGGATTTTTTTGTCACGTGACCAACTCCATGGGGACAAGGAAGTACCTAGCGTCCCTGCCTAATGGCGGAGAAATCCGTACCGCTTCAAGCACAAAAGCCTAATTTCGCTCGCAGAAACTGACTGCAGGGACTTTCAACTGGGTCCAATTGACCGTCCCTTCATACTGTAGAGCGGCAGGTAAAGTTACGGCGAGGGAGGTAAATATGAGCCAAAATGAAAAAAACTACGCGAGATAAAAGCGGTGGCAGTATATTTATATCCCTCCGCCAACGCCGTGGCTCGCGCCTTCTGATGTGGTCGAGAGGTTAGAAGCGTCGGTACTTCTCGTCGCGGCGTGAAAGTTCCGGGTTCAAATCGCGCTAGGAACTTTTTTTTTTTGTGTGTATTTTGCGGTTCTCACTTTTTAATTGTGATCCTTTTTACGAATCATCCACTGCACTACTGCGCCTTACACTGTTTTAACTGTTAGTCCGCCTGTTCATTGACACCGGGAAAAAAAAAAAAGATCAAGGCAAGTTAACGCGCTACTCCAATCGTTTTCA
>JABSTQ010002965.1:0-23723 GCA_013358835.2 Ixodes persulcatus
ACCTTGCATGGGATGGGATGCCAGTTCTCCTAAAATGGTGCGATGTCCATCGCGTCCGCACTTTATCCCAACCCGTGTTTCGGCCGGGGTAGCAAAAAAAAAAAAATGAGGTGAGGTTTTCTTTGGGTCTGTGCAACAACGGGTGAGCTTTTGTCCGGTGAGCTTTTGTCCGGTGAGCTTTTGTCCGGTTAGTATCTGTCCGCGGAGCTTTTGTCCGGTTACCGTAAAATTATGCCCTGTGTTGTACGCTCCTTTCCCTACAACTTCGTTGTTTTGTGCTGATACACCTACGTCATGTTTGCCATTTCCAAGCAAATGCATCTGGTTCTTCGTTGCGAGAAGTTTTGGTGTCACCATCTAGCGGAAGCCCGGCACAATCCAAAGTGAGGAATGCCGACGCTCCCGACACCGCTTCAGAGCTGAATGACTCTCGTTCAGCTTGGCTGCGTCACTAGAAACTTCTCATTTTGTCTTTCTTTTCTCTATAAGATGCTTTCGCATTTGTCGCGGACGCTTACAAATACTGCGTCTGGCATTGTCTTCGATCCCCAGGCGGATGGTTCGAATTCCGTCCGAGGTGCCCGCAATCATGAAGGCTTATTGCTGAGGAGGCGCCGTGTAACCGAGCTTTCGGTGCACGTCAAAGATCCCCAGGTGGTCGAAATGAATCCTCAGTCCTCCGCTGGGGCGTGCCAGATGCCCGTCGTTGGTTTCGCACGTAAGAAAACCCCAAATTTGACTTTTTCAGCCCAAGCTTCAAGGCTGCAAACTACAATGTTTTTGTTCTTTTTTTTTTGTCCTTGGTTAAGCCCGGTGAAGACGCTCACTTTTAGCTCACTAATGTTTTACATTTACATAATTTATTCAAACTTTAATCGGCAGTTTCAAAAAAATGCCATGTCCCACTTCCTTGGAGAACAGTCAATGACATCATTACAAGTTTTCTATTTCGATTGTTTCATCTTTAAAAAATCAAGGGAAGACCTGCACCCATTTGCTTTGTCCACATCCTGGGCTTTAAAAAAACTAATAAAATCAGCAGTAGCACCACGTTTATTATTTTGGTTAATACAGTGAAGAAGTGAATGTCCCAGCATGCATATAAATTGTGAATGACTATGCGTTCTTGCAGAGTTCATGCTAAAAGAAATGTTGCCTTCTGAAGAAGCGTACAATTTAAAAGCCGAACTCTAATTAAATAAAAGCAAAAAAGCACGAAAATAAATCACTTTCACAGTGAAAATTAAAAAAAAATATATAGCTAGCTTCGAGTGGGAATCGTTCTGTCAAATTATCTTTATCAAGCAGTCGTTTTGCTGAGATCGTGCATTTAAACTGACGAATCGCTTGATTGAAAGGTAACGCTACAATTATAATCATTTGAGACATTGTGCAGATGTAGGTGTTATGTGATGACCATAATGCTAATATAAATAAAAAGACGAGATGTGGGATTTTTTTAAAATCTGCCCTGCGAGTGAAGAAAACACTTTTGTGGTCCAAAAACACGACACACCCTAGGATCACAGCCAGTATTTCAGGACTTTACTCGACATTTTGCCCTGGCCATAAGCCGTCTAGGATAGCTAACACCCGTAGTACAGAGCACAAACAATCAGCAAAATAAGTTTTATTTAAAAAACAAAAAAACAAAATCCCAGCGGCGTCTACATGTAGACGAACTGGTAAAACATTCAGCATAAATTTTGTTTGTTTTTTCTTGATCACAACACTGCTTCGCGGCTACTGCACCGCAAGAAAGGCAAGACTCGCTCGAGTATTGGATCCTTGAGACCCGATTTGTTGAGTAGACACAAGAGCGTCCTTTCGTTTCGGACAACATAAAGAGGACTGTTCGTTCTTTTAACTTTGCAGCGCGACAGTTGACACGGACGACACGGAGAAAGGAATTAAGTGCGGAATAAAAACAAAGGCGGATTATCGGATTATCATTGCCGACGAGTCCCGCCAGTGCAGCCCGCACAAAGGACGAAACACAGACTTGCGAAGAAATTCAAAAAATAATATAAAATGCACGATTCGTCGTGAAGGCACCTGATAAGTTCTCCGAACAAACCAGCGCGCTTGCCCAAAACACTTTTGCGCTGTTTTAATATAATATCTGCTTTTCCAATTGTTTTTCTCTTGGATATCGTTGGGTACTTACACCCCTTTTGGTCGCGTGACTTGTGTCACCGGTGGAAGAACAATAAAGGCCCACCGCTCCGCGTCCGAAAGCAAGTGATCACGCCGCACCGGGTATCACGGGACATTCGCGTGGTGCTTAGTGGCGCACCCTAGCGTGGCTCTCGCCGCGAAAAGAAGTCCGCGTTTCTTGCTGTCCCATCCTGTGAGGCTAGAAAAATTGTGCAGTTACTTAGTAGCGCCATTTTTCTCCATGGTTTGGAGACGGAGCTTCTCCTGCAGATATATTGCAACTAGGGATGTCACGAACTTCCGTCGAGCCGGGTTTTTACGTGGAACCTCAAGTTTCCACTTTTGTTTTCCGCCAGCTCTGCATGATGGTCAATTTACCTCGTTTCTTTATACTGGCTAGCGCAGATCAGGAACAGCGGTGGTTTTGAAAGAAACGAGATGGATACACACCTCAAAATTCTAACTTTTAGTTGATACCATGAAGGCGATACGTACTGAATACATATGGCGCTTGTAGGATAACGATAGGCGATACGTACTGAATACATATGGCGCTTGTAGGATAACCGATATTAACCGATTCACATCGGTTAATATCGGTTACCGGTAAATAATTTACAGTGGTTACGGTTACGGTTTTTATACATTAAAAAAACGGTTTCGTTTCGGTTACGGCTACTGAATAAATTTCGTTCCTAAAAGGTTTTTGGTTTCGGTTACGGTTACGGTTTGAGTCCATGATTGTGACCTCGAGCATGGAAACACGTTGTGGTGATATGAATATTGTGAGGTGAAGGAGAGGTAAGAAAGGAGAGGGAGATGACGTGAACAGGGGCACGCGAGAGTTCGTGCGGAAAGGCCAGCGGCCGGCAGCCAGGACTGGATGCTTCGGACACGCCTGAAACCAGGACTGGACTGCCAGGTTGTAGTGAACAACTGCTTCATAACACTCGGACAAGACCGATTCTTTGAAGAGAAGTCACCTTCGTTCATCGCTCGCCGTGCTCCTTCTGTAGGCTGGAGTCATCGGCTTTTCCTTGTGTATGAAGAGTCTGGAGGGTCCACTCTTCCTAAGGGACAATAGACTTTCTAGATTTCATAGTGTGCAGAAGTAAAAAATGCAACTTATGCTGAAACTTGTTGTGCACTGCTGGCACTACCTACCGTATTTTACTGACTATAAACCATAAACGCAAATTTCGCATGAAAAAAATTAAAAGAAACGTTTTTCTTAGATAGTAGAGACCCGGGTATATTTCGCATCACGTGCCTAGTGCGACATAAAACTAATCCTACACTGCACACCTTGAGATATGTCGGCTCTGTCTGCGCCCGAAGAAGCTTGTACCATTCATAAATCACATTAACATACTTTGGAATTCCCGAACTCCGTCCGGTCAGTCGTCGTAATAAACGACCAAGAAAGAACAAATCCTCGCATAGCACGCACCTACAGCTAGCACGGCGTGGAATTTCAACATTTCAACATGTATGGTTTCGAGCTATAGTCTGCAAAAATACGGAACGTGTGCCACTATGTAGGAGCTTGGGTCCCTCTCGTTTTACAACACGCTCATGTCAATATATGCGCCTCGTAATTAAGACCTTGCAGATACTTTCAGGTGTCGTTGATCCCTCTCGAGTGACCACACACAAAATTTGTCCAGCATATACAAAAAACAAAGAAGAAAACGCCCCTCAAGTTCGATTAGAAAGAAAAGCGCTGTCCTTCATTGCCACCAATCCGCGTGTCTTTCCTGTCGGAAAGAAACACCGATTTGTTCGCAAACAGCGGATTGATAACTTGGTATCAAAATCGGGGACCTTGGAACACGAGCTACGCTGCCAATGGTACCGTCAGGTGGAAAAAAAGGGAAGCAAAATAAAATGTTGGAGATTTCAGAGTTCGTTAACCGGAGGCGAAAAAGTAAACTGGAATCATCATGTGACCCATGGAGTCGTTCTCGGTTTTCTACTGTTGCCAACCGCAGCTGAATGTGACCGTTTTTCTTGTGTAGTCACCGACAGCTGAAGAACCCTAGGGCGTGGCTCATGATGTTCACGCTCCCTGCTTCGTGATTGGCTCCCGGGCGTTCTAATTGAATAATGCGGCGATCTCATTGGCTACGGTGTGATATAAGATGGCCGGGATTCGCCACACCCTGAGTATCTTATGCTCTCAGGGACTATATTTTTCATTTGGTTTCTATAGACGATATTAGTATGATTGTTTGCTTATACCTCTCGAATTGAAGCTATCTACACCGAAGAGACGTTAAAAGTTTTATGAGTCGTTAAGAGGCTTTCTTTTCGAGCCTTTAAAGTCTTTTTGTGTCTTGTCTAGTCTACTGAGCCTATGCGATTAATAAAACTAAACAAGAACGTACATATCACCGTTCGCAAGTAAAATTTGTCGGTATTTTCTGAGGGATGTAACGCGAGTCATATATAGAGACTGGCCCAGTGCAGAGACAAACTATATAAAGGAAACAAAGGGATTCTATGGATTGTACAAACAAGTGCACGTGCACGGAACACTCCCAATGAAATTCAGTAATATATTTACGTATGTACCGATTCTTTTATTTTATCCTGCATTACTCTGGAGAAACAATTTTGCACGGGGATTTTTGGTAGCTAATCAATTCCACAAACGCCTAACCTACGATGTGGACAGCTAAACAGCATGATATCCCGTGACCACTGAAAAGCATGATAAATTAGGGTAGCTTAAAAGCCAATCAAAAAGTCAATCGAAATAATTGAAACAATAATATAGAATAGCCGTTTCCATTCTTTGGCTCTTCCTCAAGCTCTTCCGCAAGCTTAGAATAAACTCGACAACTATATACACGAAGATGGCTATGCGCAGAAGGCAATTTTCGGAATAATCTACAGAAAAAGAAAAATAAAGCTAAGGAAAACGCGGGGGCTTTCTTTAACAACAAAAGAAAAGCAGTAAATAAAGATCAGTTCAGCCACTGCCTTTGATTATGCACAAGCGACGTTCGCTAGTAGTCAATCCAAGAGTAACATCTTGTTGTTAGTCGAGTGTCGCAGTGGCCGCCCATTCGAGCCAACAATTATCATGGCAAACCTAAAAATACGAAAGCTTAGGAGTTCTTCGCAGAAACAAATGGGAACAGCGAAGATCAGACAAAAATATAGTACCAGGCAAATACTTACGAGAGGAATAACAAAGTGAAACCTGGTTTCTACGTTACATCAATAAGATCAAAACCAGCGGGTTCATTACCGGCCCCGAACAGGTCATTTGAGTTCTCAGAATAATGACTCGTGTCCTAGGATTGCAATGTTTGTTGCAACTCAATGTCCACCCAACGCAAAGTCCGTTCTACTGTCCACGTCAACACGAGATATATTTCACCAGGTATCGTTTTCTTCTTCTTTTTTTTTTTCTGCCTGGATTAACGAGCATTGTTGAGAGGGATATGGCATCATGAACAGCAAGCTCAGATCATAACACTGGGTGATACAATTGTGCGTTTCTCCTATAAAAAGTTGGAACGTTTTTCGGTGCCTTCAGAGGGCGACCGTGGACGTTTCCCAGCAAATCGTGAGTACATCATTTTACACATTTGCGAATAGAGAAAATGCACCTCTCAGTCAAAGTAATCAGGCAAAAGCACTACATGCGTAAATGTTGTCGCGGGTATGTTTCAAACAAAAAGTGACTCTAAAAAAAAAAAAGAACATTTACAATTTTCTATTTGTTTGTTTTTCTTCGTAGAAATGTATGGCTAGTGTTCCGGACCGGCAGAGCTGAAGTTTCAGAACAAACCATATTCTGATTCAAAAGTTATCAGTGATTTTGTTTTTACTTTTATTGGACAAATGGGGTCGGTTCTCGGTAGCTGACAAAGTTCGTCCCCATATTTGTGGTCTTGGACGGCCACCATTTGTCCCATGAAAGTTACGGAAAATCACTTAAAAAGTTTGCAATAAGATAACCGTGAGTTTCGAAACATCGGAATCTAGTCCGAAACACTGGCGTTACATTTTGGGCGGACACTTAGCGTTCGGCGATGCGCAAACCATATGTGCAAATCAAAAAGAAGAAAAAAAATAATAATAATTTTACAATTTGTTTTATTTGAGAGGATATGGTTTCCTTCTTTCGGGTCGCACGCGACAGCACAAACTTAGCTTCAACGTTGGGAACCTTTTGCTCCGGAATAAAATAGAGCACATATTGAAGCTGTGGCGAATACAAATAAGTGCCTTACAACTTGCTTGGAAACAACTTCATGGCTCAGCACTTTTTGGGGCGAGTTCGTGCTACGATTTCGATTGGTTCAAAACAAACGCACCGGGTGTGCTTTCCCGAGCAATGGGTGACGTCTGGGTCACATTCGTGTAGCACGAGTAACTCTTCGCTTGTTAAGAATGCTCCAACCCTCAGAATGACTCCCGATTCATTGAAAATTAGACGAAACTAAATATTGAGAACCGTCTCCTCTGGCTTTGTAGAACATTATCAGTGTCCGGTGAAACTGAGATTGTTCTACAAACCAAACTATACCCAACGCGCATCTCCTGCTTTTTTTGTATAGTCATATCGCTTTTCCCGTCGCGTGAGGAACAAAGCGAGTGTTCACCCTCCGGTCCGTACAGCTGCAAATGTCGTTTTCCCCAGGCCTCGGAAACGATGAAGTCTGCCTGCGCAGTCATCGCGCTGCTCTCCGCGGTCGCGGTGTCTTCGCACCCATCGGGACGCCACCAAGCGCCAACAGCAAGTCGTAAGCATTCGGAAGAAAATAAGAAACTCAACTATAGAGTCACCAACAACGTAAGAAAGGCAGGGCGTGGCAAAAGCCAGAGCCTCCGTTGCCAATCAGATTGTGGGATTAGCCCATAAGAAAGACGAAGAACCAATCACGGAGTGAGAAGCGTGGACACAATGTGCCATACCCTGCGATTCTTAAAAGCTGTCGGCGACTCTCGTTGATTTCAGCGGTCCAAACCGAATGACAACCATAGCCTACTCTTCGCAAAAAAAAAAAAAAAGCACTGCTTGCGTGCTGACTTGCGATTTTCACCACTCGGTTCTTTCTTTCTTTGGAGGATTTAGGCGTAATAAATTATGCGTTTGTTTACTAACAACTAAAGGATGTCGACCACGATTTGTCTTATACGGGTCAAACTCAAGCGCGCAACATCCGCGAAAAATATTTAAGTAAAGGTCATCCGAAGAAAAAAAATATTATAACGAGCGTTTTTGATCGTACCGACATAAGAAGACTAGCTTCTATATATATATATATATATATATATATATATATATATATATATAAATGTTTCTACAGTAATGTTATTTTCGATGAAAAGCTAGGAATAAGATGAAAAAAAAAATATTTTGTGTTCAATTATTTATTGAGTTTTGCATGTGTACGCTTTCCACCGGACAACCCGTCATAATATCCGGCTGTATTTTGTCGATCGTTTCTGGCAAAACGAATTCAGAACTAATACATCAGTTATTTCGACAATCACGTCGTTTTTCTGAGGTGTTTTAGTGTCATTTTTAAAGCAAGATACGCTTTTTAACGGGAGCACTGAACTCCAAAGTTGTGTTCTTCCGTGAATTTCCCGCTAAATTTAGCGGGCAAATCGAGATAATCAAACCTAACCACCAATTAAGCTTTCCGGCATAATCTCGACAAAATTAAGGTCACGTGACCTCAGGTCACGTGACTTAACAGCTGTTCAGTTTCCGCGCTAAATTTAGTAGGAAACATTGACGTCATCTGACCTGACATTACGTGACATACACATCAATTTAGTTTCCCCGCTAAATTTAGGGCGGACATTTACGTCACGGTACTCACGAACCAAATCAGTTTCCCCGCTCGATTTTAGCGGGAAAATTGATAAAACTATACGCATTTCATCACTGCCCGAAACGACTGGTAAACATCTTCTAAACACATTTAAAAGATCGCTCCTTTATAATACTGCATTTTATAGATTATACCGGGTGATATTTTTTATTCGAAACACATTTTCAAAAAAAGGTGTCTTTACTACTACGTGAACGCCATCATCACTATATGTTTCTTGATCTCGGCGGATAATTGAGTGGCTAACAACCGTCACAGTCTGGTGAGTAATTAACTAAGATTAGCTAATTACCTCGTTAATTATAGAAAAAAGAAATCATTTTAATTAGAAATTGATTGAGCGTCGTTTAAAACCACTACATCAGTCATTTTCGGAAGGACTTTGAGCGCGTGGAAAGTGTTTTCGCGCTAGAGTTACCCCTCGTGCAGCAGGTGCAAGGCTACCGGTGCGAAATGGCGCACGCGCGATTTTTCCGTCATGTATCATAGCCCCAGCCTTGTACCTGCTGCAAGACCGGTGGTACCTCTAGCGCACTGAAACGCTTTCCACGCGCTCAAGGTATTTCTAAAATTTATTGATTTAATGGTTTTGGGTGACGCTCGGCCGACATAATTCAACCATACGTTTAATTTCACAAATTAAAAAAGTTAATGAACGATGGCTTGTTGGGCTAGTTGGTTTTGCATCATGGTGTAATATACGCCAAAAAAACACAGACGAAAACGAAGGGAGAAGGGGACAGGACGAGGCGTAACTTTCAACTGAATGGTTTAATTGGATGAAATGCTTTTTGTTTCATATACAAACCGGCACACATGGCAGAACACAAAGGTATCGTTTAAAAACAACTCCCCCCCCCCCCCCCCCTCCGCCCACCTTCCTTCAAATGCCAACGTCATTGGTTCTTCAGATAGAATTCTTGGTCAGACACGGACGAAGATGTTGCGCTTACACAAGAGTTGTCGAGGTGGCACTTAATCAGGAAGGCTTCGTGAATTTCTCTGGCCGTTTTTTGTTTGGTAATGGCCCATGACATAGGTCCCACCAATAATGAGGCTGTAATTCTCAGAGTTGGGCCGACCAGGGAAATTCACGAAGCCTTCCTGATTCATTTCTATTCATCTGAAGAACCAATGACGTTGGCATTTGAGGGGGCTAGAGGGGGGGGGGGGGGGAGGGGGTAGACATTACTTTTGTGTTCTGCCAAGTTTGCCATTTGTTATATTTTTTAAAATCATTTCATCCAAATCAACCATTCAGTTAAAAGTTACGCAGCGTCCTGTCCAGTTCTCCCTTCGTTTTTGACTGTATTTATTTGTTTGGTTTTTTCGGCGTATTACATTATGAGTTAATTAATACATTTTATTTCTTTACTCATCAGATTGTGACGGATGTTTTCCCCTAAAATGTCCGCCGAGCTCAAGAAACATAGAGTGAAGAGGGCATTCACGTAACTGTAAATACGCTTTTGTTTTTCTGTTTCATATAAAAATATTACTCGGTATCTAGGGACTTTAGAGCTAAACGTCGCTGCCAATTTCTTTTTTCTTTCTTGATAGCGCCGCAAGAGAAGCTCTTTCTGTGCTACTGGCGTGCGTGGTCCTACAACCGGGAAGGCGACGGCAATTTCTCGGTGGAACACATCGACGCCTCGCTTTGCACGCACCTCGTCTACGCGTTCGCCATTCTGGAGAACGACACGATCGCCGCGAACGATCCCTCCCTCGACCTCATGGAGAACTCGGGTCTGGGTACGCGCTCCAAGGAGATTCTCTAATTGGGTGTTTGTCCAGAGTGATTGGGAAATCAGTCAGCCACGGTGGGCACCAGGCGTCTCCGTGTTGCGCCGACAGGGCACCAGGCGCCGACACGTTTCGACGCCTTCAAGGGCAATCACTAGAAATAAAATATTAATATAATAACTGTAATTTTAGCGCTCTAAACTATACAGGGTCTGGTTTATTTCATTTAATGCTACCAGTAAAATATAGCTTTCTTGGATCCAACTACTGATTGTTTTCACAGATGCACAAGAAATCCCATTCAAATGCCTATCCTTTTTCATCCCCCAAAAAGGCATGTACAGGAAGTTCAACGACCTCAAGCTGCAAAACCCCGACTTGAAGACAATAATCGCCATCGGAGGCTGGAACGAAGGATCCAAAAAGTATTCCGACATGTCGAAGACGGCGGAGGGAAGGAAGCGATTTGTGGAGAGTGTCCTCGAATTCCTCGACCGCCACGGCTTCGACGGACTCGACCTGAACTGGGAGTACCCGTCGCGCAAGGGAGGGTTCCCGGAGGACCGCGAGAACCACGCCCTACTGCTCAAGGTAAACACTCCGCGGGCATTTTTAGAACACCGTCTTCCAGGGACCGATCCAGACGTAGAGTCTTTGATGTACGATCATTCTGCGACCTCAGTATTCGGGAAAACCTATTCGCACTGGCCTTCAATTATTTCGAAGTGATAGCCTGCATTTTTTTTAAACATCTCTTTAATCTTCCTCTATGAAATGCAATAACATTTTTTTGGAACATGCCATTGTATTACCCCCTCCCCCCAAAAAAAATTAATACAATAGCATTTATTTTATTTTATTTCCCTTTAATAACTAAAAACAATTACTATAAACCTGAAGTTGGCTTCAGCTTTATGGTGAAACCAACTCCTCTGCACTTGAGAAAATTACTTTTAGCATTATTTTCTGCTAGGCCGTCCGAGAATGAGTTGTTTACTCTTATACTATTTTCAGGAGCTCAGAGATGCACTGGACCAGGAAACCCGCACGCTCATCGCCTCCGTATCTCTGAAAATCGAGACGGTCAGCGTGTCCTACAACGTACCCGAAGTTATGAAGTAAGACTCAGTACCACACACCACTGAAAAGGAGGCGACGTCCACACCAGCGTGTGCTCTATAAGACTGGAAGAGGTGGGAGGACCTTCTCCTGAACCCTGAAGCTCTAACCGTCTTTAAATATAGCTAATACCCTAGTTACACGGTCAACATTAACCGCAGATAAGTGCGATTGATGTAAGAATTAATTCTGCGGTTAAGGGTACCCGACGGGCCTCCTAGGCATCATTACGCCTAGGTATGTTTAACAGATACTGCCAGCTATACTCTAGTTACAAGGGATTCTGAACCGCAGTTAAGTCTGACATCAGTCTCACTTAACTGCGGTTAATGGTGCCGTGTAGCTACACTCTAAGAAATTCCTCCGCGTCTACTTACCCGCAAAACACTCGAAGAGCCAACCTCTGTTATCTACGAAATCAGCTCAACGAATTATGAGGCGGAACATCCTTTTAGACCTAAAAATGAAGTCTGCTCTGTGGCATTACGCAATGTAATGTGTCATGCTTGCATTGCGTAATGCCACTACGCAGACTTAATTTTGAGGTTCAAATAAATGTTCCGCCTCATCATTCGCTGACCTGATTTCGTAGATCACAGAGATTGGCGCTTCCAGTGTTTTGCGCGTAAGTAGACGCGCGGGCATTTCTTATGGCGCGTTCACACTGGGAGCGGATCCGCAAACGCGAAGCGGATCCGCGCGTTCTCAACCGCAAAGCGGCTAGGATCGAGCGGTTTGAGCGCGTTTTTGCCAACCGCTTCGGGACCGATTTCTCCCAACCGCTTTCACGAACCGCAAAGCGGCAACCAATCACAACGCGACGCTGACGTGACGTCAGTGACTTTCAAAACAAGATGGCACCTGTCGCTGGTGAGGCGTCCAAGGCGCTGTAGTCCTAGCGTTGCAGCATACAAATCAACGGAGAAACACGATGTTCACGTCCGTCACTTGAATCCAGCGCGAAAAGAATTGAGTCGTAATTTTAACGGGCTTTGCACCGGTGATTTGGTTCGGGTAAGCGTTTGTTTATTATTCCGGGCGCCACAGCCCGAAGCTTGCTGCCTTGTCAGTCTCTGCCCGTAGAACGTCGGAACCCGCCCCTGATCAACCGAAATGTCAGCTTTTGTACCGACTAACGCAGTCGCGTGAACTATTTGAAAGCTTTCGACACCGTGCATGACCACCACGAAGGCCGATAGAGACGTCGTGAGCCTGATTGCGCAGCCAACGCACTGCCGCGTTGCGGGCAGGGTACCTGCGCTAGCTCGACCCGTAAAGTTTACTACTAACAAAACAAATAAAGGGAACCTACTCAAGGAATAAAGTGTACGTACCAGACGTTGCAGAGGTAATCCATACGGCGATTATTTGAGCTTAATGTCAAACAAACAGTAGACTCGATCGACGTGCGAGTGACGAAAGGAGCGTCCGCCACCAACGAAGCCACGACCGGCTAGCACCGAACCAGTGTTGGACAAAATACTCGATAAAAGTATTTAAGTTAAGTTACTAAATACCTGCGTCATAAAGTATTTAAAATACTACTCAAGTTACTTTCACTGTAAAGTATCTTGAGTAGAGTACAGATACTTAGAAATGTATTTCAGTTACTTTTGAAGATACTTCCGCATTGCTTAATTTTTATCGACGTCATTGACAACGGCAGTTATTTAGCTACGCAAACCTGGGTTACCAGAATGGTTTATTAGCACGCAACAACAGAAAACGAAAAAAAAGTATCGTAGTGCTATTTTATGCAGTCCGACTATAAAGAGCAAAATATTGTCACGAATGATAAATGATGACGCGGCGAATAACTGAAGAAACTAAACGTTTAATGGGGCGAACTTGTTCCTAAAACAAAAGAGAGAAAGGCTAGCGTCGCAGGCGTCCATGTCAGCGAAACAGCAGGATCGACCGCTGGGGTGAGACTGACTCCGGACCGCCACTCGGAGCACCTTTTGTACCCGCGTGTGTTTCTGGAACATTCGGCGTAGAAAGTTCGGCGCGTAGAACTTTCGTAACGCAATCAGACGACAAAATCCTCCAACTTACCAGAATGTCAAGTTGAAAGGAATAAATAAAAGACAAGTCCGCTTTCTGGTATCGAACCCGGAGCCTCCGCGCGAGAGCCTCCGCGCGACGCGCGAGAGCCAAGAGCGGTAACCATCCGGCCACGCGCTCGCTGGGCGACGCGCGTGGCAGTATCACTGATAGATGTTACAAAACATTTCTGGGACAACAAGAAAGAGGTCGCTTTAGCTATTGGGGAGAAGATCAGACCGTGGCGCCGCAAGCGGTTAACTTTAGAACTAGATGGATAAGGACAACAAATACAATGGCTCAGCGCTCGGCTGACTTAACCGAACGCGGCGTCAGCGTTTGGCTGGAGTTCGTGTTCTCCGGTGAGGGGGAGGAGGGGCTCTTTTGTTACCATTCCGGCCTGCATGAAGGATGCAGCATGCACGGTCCTCAGCTAAACACAAAAGCCGAAGTGGGTCAAGCTCGCATCCTCTGAAGACTTCTTTCGGGACAGATCCGGCACCTAACGTCATGGACATTCCCACAAGGCCTGTAAGCACGTGCACAGGCCTTGTGTTGGGTAAACACTGAGGTGTGGGGACAACAAACGGGATAGAGCGCCTCGCCGATAGTGACATCGCTGAATATCACATCCTGCGGCGCACCTTAGACGCATCGTTTAACTACAATCCATATTCCCTATACGGGGAGTTCACTATAAACGAACTTCAGACACGGATATGAGTGAATGGATAACAAAGAGAACCCACATAATAGCCACGGCACGTCACCCTGCTCGCAGTTCGTTTCCTGTCCTGTTCTCTGCTTAGTGTTCGCGAGAGCAATAAGCGCCGGACTGACAACACAAAAAAAAAAAAAAAACCTTGACGTTTTGCCCTAGCGGGGTCAAATATACAAAAAGCAAAATAAAAATGTCTACTTTTTTGTGTGTGTCCACTTCTCATTTTCTTCTATTTGTTATTTCTTGACACTTAAGTCTGCATTGTTCTCGTAGGTCGTTTCCCGGTCTGCTTTCGCCTCCGGGTGGCATCTTTACTTCCGTAAAACCACACCTTTAGTTTGAGGATTTTTTGGGGGGAAACAAAAGGCGCCTTTGGGAAGGCGAGGGGAGAACCTTTATTGTACGAACTTTCGGCTGAAATATGAGTCCCAGTCGGCAAGAAAGCGATATTTTTACGAGCTCAATCTAAGTCACCGTAGCTAATCAGAGCTAGCAACAGGATTCGGTTGCTCGAAAGAATGTTCACGTTTCCTCGTGCCACGCCCACCCCACTTCATACCGAAAAACTCGGAAAATGGCGGAATGTCAAAATGTATTTAAGATAATGAGTACAAGATACTCGGAATTGTAATTAAGATAGAGTATTAAATACTCTCTATCAAAGGTATTTGCAAGATACCAAGATACTCCAAAAAGTATTTAAGATACAGTATCTTGAGTAGAGTATTTGAGATAGGCACAAGTCTGCACCGAACACATTCCCCCGCACCACGGTCCACCCCACGGCTCACAACTTCGAAAATGATAAGAGCGAACGAAGGGGGGAAAGTGGCCCTCTATCCCGAAAACAAGGTCAGCTATTCATGCGGGAAGGGTCCACTTCGAAGAAAAGGTCGGGGGCATCCTGTTCTGAGTCAGCAAGGCGCACCTAGCTGGGCTTTGCTTGTGGGCGAAGTCAAGGGAATCACAGGCGAGTTTGGCGGGTCCATGCTTCTTTTTTCGCTGCCTGAACTCGTGATGCGTGCGAACACCCCCAAAAAATCTTCAGTGCCAATATTGCAAAATTTTGGCTTTGGATCGTCGATTAAAGTGGATTTTGGATTGTAAAACAGGGTTGCCAAGCGCAAGTCTCAAAAGATCACGCGTGATCGCCAAGAAACCGCCAACCGCCTCTCGGTGTGTCTGAACGGGGTCGCTCGCGAACCGCATCCGCAATCGCTTCGCGAACGCGGATCCGCTTCCAGTGTGAATGCGCCATTAGAGTGTAGGTATAACTACGTAGGCTTTGCCCCGCCCTAGGCTTTCCTTATGTGAAGCGTGTTTACTCGACAGGTTCGTCCATGTGCTCAACGTGATGGGGTACGACCTCTTTGGTGCCTGGAACAACTTCACCGGCCACAACTCTCCCCTCCGCGCAAGGAAGGGTGGCAACGAACTGGAGCAGACACTGAACGTGGTACGTGTTAGAACCGAGGACGAACGAATATTAACAGACTCCCGACCGCTAAGATGATCCGGAACTGCGAATGAAGCAAACACCCCCCTTGAAGACGATTTCCCCTGATTGAATGCAGCTCGCACTGTTAGAGAGATGGCGGAGACTTTACTCTTTGTATCAGGAGGCAACTGTCGCCACCTAGGTGAGAGTAAGACACCTTTCTGCTAACACTAAAGTTGCGGTCACACTACCCATACATTCTAGTAACGTCACGGCGTTCCCTACAAACATGATGACAGACTTATCTCCGGACGCGACTCGAGCATTTTTGAAGTAGATCATACAGTGTCTGCAGACTGTCCTGTGTACGATGTATTTGCAGTAGAGGGCGAGCATACATATGTACGAGGCAAACATTCCTCGAACATGCGTGAGGTGTGAGGCAGATAAATCGGCCAACGTATGTCTGCAGCGAACAACGCGTCTAGTCTATGATGCAGGAGCAGTACGACTGCGGCATACTGCACGAGTCCCACTAGAGCAACAAACAGAAACAACCGACACCGACAAGACTCAACCATATATGTAGACGAGTCGCAGGATGCATGCGCTGCAGGTCATCCGCAAGCATTTTGCTTTGTCGTGTTTGAGAAAAGAGGCTTAATTCTAATGTGCTGGAACTCGATCGTAAACCTTGGTGGCAAATCAAAATGGTCCATTTGCGATCGAGCCTGGTTATTTCGGACACCCTATATTTGTTAGATTATTTACAAACCCAAAAGCTCGTGCTATGACTACTTTCGCTAACGTAAGTAACCTGCCTGTTTCTCCAATTTTTTTATACAGTTCTTACTCATCAAACTAATACGGAACATTATTTTCCCCTGGAGCTACAGAATAGGGTGATACCATGCTATCTCACTTTATGTAACACTAAATGTTTGTTTACTTTCGATGTTTTTTTTTATTATTTACACACACTGCGACCTCTAACGACATTGCAGGAGTGGCATAAATACAGAAACAAAAAGACAACCAAACAATACAATATGCCCTTGAACATAACACGCATAACAAACTGAGACGTCATGTATTAGTAAAAGACAGGTAGAACCGCGCTAATAAAATCACCATAGGGAAGAGTGCGTATTTGCCCATCAAGATTATTACAAATTTCAATACTACTACGTGAAAAAAAAAAAACGAATATTTAAATCCGTTAGTATGAGACTGAAAAGGAACATTATTTAGTAAATGAGATCGTCTTGTGTGTGTACTAGTAAAGAATGAAAGATATTCACATCGCTCAATTCCACAACCCTCATTAACGATTCTGTATAACATTTTAATTCTATCATTTGTTCGCCTCCTAGACAGTGGCTCCAGCCTCAGAGATGAAAAAGCCGAGGAGGGAGATAAATTATGGTCATCCCTATTCAAAATAAACCTTACAGCCTTGGCTTGAATAGATTCAATGAGATTAATGTCTTTCTTACGATAAGGATCCAAAAAAAAAAACAGATCCGTACTCGAAGGCGGGTGTACTCCAAGAACCTGAACCTGCGCGCACAGGCGGCGCAGGTTCAGGTTCTGCAGCATCTGCCTCCTATATCACGTTACCGCCAAGGTTGTAGGCTGATCTGTTCGCAAAGTCACTCCGGTTGGTTCCCTTACGTCACGTAGACGAAGACCCTATACGCCGGCTTTTGAAACAGGCACCGCGAAGCTTGTTACAGGGTGGCGCCTCTCGATCACTGCGGCCCATGGGCATTTTTCCATCGATTGTACAAAAATGTATTAGAAATTTTTCCTTCAAAACTACCATCCACCTCTGCGCTGTCAATTTGTCTTTTCCTGACCACCACGTAACATTTTTACGCTTTTTAATAATAATGAAATTATGAAGAATGGGTATGTGCACGCCCCATTTATGGCAACCGCGTTAGCGTCAATTTGGCCACATTTCCCGCTTTATAACTTCAAAGTCATAACAATATTGCGTTATGTTTTTGCATATTCTGTTAGTACATTTTATAAATGTTAATTTCCGAGAGTTTAAAGAAAATTAAAGATAAATTTTTTTAATATGATATTCAAAAGTATTCAGTTCTAGTTAAAGCCCCTGTGTGAGCTATTCTGTTTCTCCCGTTAACTAGGACAACGATATTTCATGCACAGATGAACTATATACAGGACTAATACACTGCAAAGTTTGAAGACTAGCTTTTTTAGACACTGAAAACAATCTTTAATCCAGAGCGTTATTGCTCAATGTGCCATATTTGCGATTTTGTTTCTCAAAATAACAACCCTGATTCTCGGTGGTTAATACTTTTTGTCAATCCTTCCTATGCCTAATTTGTCAGTAAATATTTCTACACCCGTAGCCAGAACATTATTTTGGGGGGAAGCCGCCGGAAAGGCCAACATCGCACGATACGTGAAACGCGTACGTGACTGTGAGGGTGCTTAAAACGTTTTTTCGCAAAGAAATTTTTTCCCCCAAAACAAGGATTTTTTGTTCTCCTTGGCATGGAGCCAGAGAAACATAGTTTTTTCATCAAAATTAAAATGGTCACCGAACATGGTTGTTGGATCTAATCTGAAAACGCCCTACTGCACTACACATTTGTTTTTGTTGCTTAATGTAATCCCTGAAAAGACCATATTAGCGAAAGCAAATTCATTAAATCAAACGAAGCAAAATTTTGCCTCTACAAGGTTACCGAGTCTTGGCGTGCTGCGCCAAGCCTCGGTAATGAAAACCTTAATGCGTTTCGATTTAGCGATCGATCAATTAGTAAATCAGTTGATTAAACTTCCTGTACAGCGTACCTGTACAATGAAAGCACAACCGGGGGGATCGGTGGCCAAGTGGGCTAGCGCACCGTAAGTAACTGGATCCTGGGAAAGTAGCGCTATTGCCTTCCCGACCTGCTAACCGGACACAAACGGATACTAACATACGGACGACTAAAACCTCGCAAGGCGATTGGCTAATCAGTCTACGTTGCCTTGACAATCGCCATATCGATCCATTCAAATCCTCGAAGCTTCCAGAGGGTCGTTCTAAACCTGTTTAGCCAAGATCACTTCTGAGCATCTTCGTAATATAAGCGTTTTCGGCACCGTGTATACGATCAACTTATCAATCATGCCCTTCTCCACGGATCTCTTACAATACAATTACATTGTCCTTCTCGCATATTTCAAAACAGTAAAATTATTTTTCAGTGCCTCCAAGCACCGACACAACATGTGGAGTTAGTACGAAGATGTACGTTTGTTTCGCCGGTGTGTGCATAGCAAAATCTCGGTATAGAAGAAACGTCTCTATAAAGCTACCCGCCCCCAGCGAATTTAGATCGGCTCACCAAGAACGGATGAGTCAGGGAGAAATAGCTCATTTCACGCACCAAGGTGGTGACCATACAGGGAGATTGTCGCTACTTTACCAGGATCCAGTCACATTAGCGCAGACCAGCTCGGAGAAACGTGGAGCGAAACCTCGCGCTGCAGAAGCCAGGGGTCCTGGGTTTAACTCCCACCCTTCCCCGTTTCGATCTGGATGAGCATCGTACCGGCGCGCGGTCGTGTATCACTACTGCGTCGTGCACGTTAAAGACCCCAGGCTAGCGGTTGTATTGCACTGGCTAAATAGCTCATCTACAGCGAGTGACTCGTCACAACTTTGAAATGGCTCACCAACTACTCGCTGTATAAATATACACACAACCCAAATTATTATTGCAGGACCCAGGGATCCTGGGTTCAATCCCCACCCCTGCCCGTTTCGATCTGGATGAGCATCGTACCGGCGTCCGGTCGTGTATCACAACTGCGTGGTGCACGTTAAAGACCCAGACTACCGGTTATACTCCACTGTCTAAATTGCTCATCTACAGCTGAGAGAGAAGTCGCCGGTTGAGGCAGACTAACTTCAGACTGTATAAACATACACACAAACACTATAAAAGCACAGGCCGACTTCAGAGTTGCGCCTAATTGGCTACCCTCTTTGGATTTCTGTCCGCGTTAGTGCAGTTTAGGGTGGAATGGAGTGGAACGACCGTTGCTTGAAAATCTCTGACAATTACGCTTTGGTAGGTCCAGAAGCATTTAGAACAAATTAAAGAAAAGGGGGAGGGGGTTGTAAATATTTCTAAGGGCGGCGCAAGTACCGCGATATAGACAGAATATAGCCACTACAATCCATCCCTTCATCGCAGGAAACCGGCCTCCAGTTCTGGATCGACGAGAGAGCCAACGTCAGCAAGATGGTGTTAGGACTACCGCTCTATGGTCGAACCTTCACCCTGGACGACCCCGAGAGCTCTGGTTACTTGGCCCCTGCCAATCAACCAGGCCATGCGGGAAACTACACCAAAGTCGCGGGATTCCTCGGCTACAATGAGGTACCAGTCTGCCTCACAGCGCATCTCATGCAATGCTGCCCCCAAGCTTAACAGCCTCGCTTCAAAATTGTTTTGCCATGTGGTGCCAGGCTTAAAGCCCTCAAGGCTAATTCACATATTGAAGTTTACGTTTGTGACCGAGTGCCGTGTGGTCTCTGGTAACCGCTTAGCACACTGGCACGCCGGCGCCATCTATAGGATGGACCTGGAACACTCGTACCCGCGCCTACATTTGTTTCTTTTTTTATTTTACGCACCATTCTTTCGCTGAAGGGTTGGAATAATTCTGACAATGTTATAAAGTTGGGTTCCGTGTTTTCGATGCTTATTTTTCTTCACATTCAAAGGTTATTTTTCGATTTTTATTTTTTGCCCGAATTCGGTGATTTTCGGTGTTTATGTGCGATATCCCAAATGCACACCGACCCATAAATTGGGGTTTTTACTATATGAGCAGCGATAAATCCAGAAATCGTAGTTTATAGGGGCTCATATGGTAAAAGCAAAGGGATATCTGGCGCTCTGTAGAAAACACGGCGTTAAATGCGTTATTAGGGAGTTTTCGTACACCGCATTTCGCCCTCCGTTAAGCCCTCCGCAACGAACAAGCCGCTACTGCGCCCGTGCGCCGATGGCCTTGACTGTAGACTTCCGGGTATCGTAGCGGGTTGCGGAGGGCGTTGCGGGACGGCAAAAACAATCTACGAAAACGCCCTATTTATTACTTAATAAAGCGCTTAGAAACTATTTCCGAAGAAACAAGCAGCGTCGCGGACGGTGCAGTGTGGTCGGTGCTTGGGTTGGACACGAAGCAAGTTATTTATAAAGGTTTTCTGTCGTGAAACTACGGTTTTCCTTCTTAATAGCAAACTTCAATTCGCTGTTTTTCGGTTTTACTGATTTCGAAAAAAAAAAAAAAAACACCTTCGTGGGTTATTTTTCGGCGATTATCGGTATATACCAAAAACACAAAACCCTAGTTATAAGCAACTCTTTCTCGCGGATAGTGCGTAAATTTGATCTCGCAAATAGCAAAAAACCTTCAGTCTATAGTCATTCGAAGGTCGGGAGGCTTCCAGGTGTACAAGACAAATGGTGGCAATGCACCAGTCTGTTAAGCGGTTACAAAACGTCACAAAACACTTAGTCACAGTCAACACGCAAACGTATAAACCTTCGAGCCTCGTTTAAGGCTATTCTACCAGAAACTCCGCTCGTCCTCAGTCAGCACATTCGTAAGAATGAGCCTCAGCTGCTAGACAAGATCAATTCAGCGTCCCCTTCACCCCTATAGACCGACTCTACTCTCTGACGTCACGCGACTGCGGCGGCGCTGCTGTCGGCACTGCGCATGCGCAGACGCCACGCCTCGGAGAATCTGGTTCCTGGGCGCTTGCAATGCCTCCACCCGGCGTGGGCAAACGCGGGCCTCTTTGTAAACAGTGTGTTCGTCGATATTCCGGTTCACTTCACGTATCCGAATGCAGCCGACACTGCAACCCGATGGAGCCAATCAAACAGCGGCAAAACCGCATCGTCACGGCGCTCATCGTCGCTTAAAATCCCCTTGTCACGCTTTACAATGTGTACGCAATTTAAAACTTAATTCGAAACTATACTCTACCGGTAAGAAGTATTACCCCATGTCTATAGATTCCACAGGGTGGCTCTCTTAGCTTTACCGAGATTAATTCTTGTTACCCAGATCTGCATGCTGCGCCGCTCTGGTGGCTGGAAGGAAAGTCGCGACCCCGACGTCGGCGCACCGGTGATCGTCAAGGAAGGCAAGTGGATTGGCTATGACGACGCCGAGAGTTTGAAGAAGAAGGTGAGTTTCAAACAAGACCGATATTTAAAGCCCCCCAGAGATACAGAGATGGCCCCACTAACGTCCGCTTATCAGAGAAACCTCAGCCCTGTTAAGAATGGAACCTTCGGCAACCTTCTTCCGAGTTTCAACGCTACGGAAACTAGTCCCAAAACGAGTCCCGACGTGTTCAGGACTGACGCCCACCTGTCGAAGGCTGCCCAAAACGTGTCTCAACGCGTCCGTGACGTCAACGGGAGGTGTGTGTGTGTGCGTGTGGGTTCGTGCGCTCCGGAAGGGGAGAGAGGCCTGGCCTAACTGCGGAGAACCTTGGCTATGACTCATTTCTGTCTACGTCGCGCCGGACCCAGCTGCAAAGCACGTGGCTGTCGCACCTGCTGCCCTGGCGGAGAGAGAGGGAGAAAACGGACCCCTATATAAGGCGGGGCGTGAGAGCTCCATTTGTTCTCTCGGATTTGACGACTGTATCGCTACCATGTAATTAAACCGTTCGTTACGTTACCAATTCTCCCACCTCCACGGGACCCCTGGGTTCTTCACTTCGGGGAATGGTCGTCGTCACGAGCCAGGAAGCTCCCGGACGTGCGGCCTAAGCCCCGCCTCGAACAACTGGTTGGCAGCGGTTGGGATCGGACCATGCGACATCGTGCTACATCTGCGGGTGAGCGTTTGGACTTTGCTTTGAGATTCGCCAGGCTTCAGATTATGGGTAATTAATTTTGAACTGCTGGGAATCCTTAGTGTTTGACTCGTGCGCTAGGTTTGTGTACAACCTCGCGACAAGTTTTATTGCAAAGCCAAAGCTAAAGAGCAGCGATCATGGATCTGATGAGGTTACTGAGAACAGATTTACTCTGTTTATGTGAAGAATTGGGTGTGGAGGTGGAGCAAAAGATGAAGAAATCTGAGATCAGTAAAGCGATTTCAGAGAGCGCGGAAGCAGAGGAAATTAAAATTGCGTGGGAACTGCTTCAGAACGCTAAGAGCGAAGCTGCAGCTAGAGAGGAACGAGAACGAGAGCAAGCTGCAGCTAGAGAGGAACGAGAGCGAGAACAGGCTGCAGCGAAAGAGGAACAGGCTGCAGCTAGAGAGGAACGAGAGCGAGAACAGGCTGCAGCGAAGAGGAACAGGCTGCAGCAAGAGAGGAACGAGAGCGGGAACTGGCTGCAGCGAGAGAGGAACGAGCGCAGGCTGCGGCGACAGAGGAGCGAGCGCTGAAAAGGCTAGAGCTCGAAATTGAACAACAGCGATTAAACTCGCAGAACAGTAGAGTTGGGGCTCCGGTACGAGCAAGTGAGACCGAGTCGTATCAAATGAAGAAGCTCATGCAGCCGTTTAAAGTTGGGGAAGACGTGGGCCTATTCTTAGTAAACTTTGAGAGGACATGTGAGAAGTTGAGCTTCGCCCCAGAAACGTGGCCGCAACGGCTTTTGACTTTGTTGCCCTGTGAGGCAGCAGAGGTTGTCGCGCGCCTTAGTGCTGGAGACGCGGACGACTACGACAAGGTGAAGTCCAGCCTTTTGAAGCGGTACCGCCTTTCTGCCGAGGCGTTCCGTCAAAGGTTTAGAAACGCATCCAAAAAGAGCAGCGAGGGCTACTCGGAATTCGCGTACGGGCTTAAAAACCAACCTGATAGAATGGTTGAAGAGCGAGGAAGTGTACGAAAGCCGAGACAAGGTAGTCGAGTGTGTGTGCCTCGAACAGTTCTTTCGTAGCATTCCGCAGTCAGTCAAGCTCTGGGTGCAGGACAGGGTGGGAGTCGACTCTGTCGAAAGGGCCGCTGAGCTAGCCGAAGAGTACGCAACGCGTAGAAGCTGAGCGGAGAGGAAAGCGAATCCGGCCGAAGCGATCAGCGCAAGACCTTCCGACAGGGTAACGGCTCGCGAGAAAACGGCCCGAGAAGCCCGAAGCAGGACAAAAGGTCCAGAAAAGAGCGCAGAACACTCGAACGGAGACGAGGCGCGGAAAAGCCCAACAGGGCAGTTCGAGGCAAGGAAGCCGTTCTGTGCTACAACTGTCAGGAGCCGGGACACACAGCGGCCGATGTAAGAAACCGCGGGTGTGTTCTCGTGCGTGAACGGAACGTGACGAGGACCTGAAGCTCCTTCGTCCCTATCTTCACGAGCTCCAGGTAAACGGAAAAGCCGTGCAGGGTGCTTCGTGACAGTGCAGCGACGATGGACGTTGTCCTCCGTGTATTGTAGTAACGCCCTCCGATTTTACGGGAAAGGTAGTTTGGATCAAGCAGCTGCTTGAAAAGCACAGTGTCTGTCGCCTATGGCGACAGTAAGGATAACTGGCCCGTTCGGAGAGCTAGTGACAGAGGCGGCGTTCGCAAACAGTCCGTTGGAATATCCTTATTGTTTTCTAACCGGTCAGATTCTTGCTGCGCGAAAGG
>JABSTQ010002966.1:0-19127 GCA_013358835.2 Ixodes persulcatus
GGGGTCCTACGGGCTGAAGCGCCGAGGCACCAGCCCTGTTGCCGACGGCCGCGGCAGCGCTGTTTCGTCGGCCGCAGCACTTGTCTCAGCCCGTGCTGAGCAAACTCGCTCTACTGCAGAATTTCAGAAGCATCGGACTCGTGCCGGTTACCAGCCGCTCTTTTTTCAACTCCGACGCCGAATTTTATTTGTCGACGTCGGAGCTACTTGGATTCAAGCTGAACGTCCGTCGACGATGGCACCCACGGTCTTGTCGTCATTTTCGACAGTCTGAACCGAGCGTCGGAGAGCGACCACGTGATCGCGATGCCGTAACCATGACACCAGCGTGACTCTGTCAGCTCTTTGCTGCTGGAAGCGAGTGCCTGATGACCTGCCTGGTCCATCGCTGACGGTCGTCCCGGTGTTTATAGCCTCCTTGGCGCTGGATGCCTCGTGCGACCGGAACCGCCCAGGCGTCGACGTCGCTCCCGCGGATCTGACCGCGGCCGTTTGGAATGCGCGCTGCTGCTTTTGATGCCGCCCTGCGTGGTCTGAGGTAACAGGTGAGGCCCGTCTATCTCTTCCGTTGGTGCGCCTTCGCTGCCGAGTCCGCCTTACTGCGGCGTCGGCGGTGCCCGCACCGCCGCTGCACCTGGTTTAATCCCCTGCGTCGTGCGCCGCTCCGCCTCCTTGGCGACTCGCAGATAACCCAATTACCTTAGGCGCACTCTCTGCGGGACTTCGGCTACGAGATGTTTGCCCACTCGCTTAATACTCCACAGGGTGAATTTTCGCGGGATCTTAGTGAGAGCCCGATTTTGAGTTTTCTTTCTTTGATGGTTGGTTTTGCTGGTAAATTGATACTCCTCATTCAAATATCGCGATTTCTCTGCACACGGTCTTCGGCGCGTGGTTGCTTCCTGCACTAAAAATCAACATCATTAATCGGTGTTTTTGAATTTGGAGAAGCTTTGCTGTAGTGGAAGTTAAATTTACATAAAATGTGTACATTTTTTTTCTTTCTACATCCGCGGTATAGAATGAACTCCGTCATTTTACTATGTGTAGTGTATATAGTCGAACGTTGTTTCGTGTGAAAATTGAATTTTTGAATTTGCGTTTATTGTTGCATATTCCTCGAATATTTTTGGAAATATTCCCTTCAGTCACTCGACCGGGCTTCGGAGACGGCCGGCCCTTTGGTGAGCGGGAGAGCAGAGCCGAGGCTTCACCTCTTCATATCTGTTTACCAGAGGAAAACCCCGCCCCGTCTGACCCTAGGCGCCATTTTAACCGTGGGTAGCTGTACTCCACGTGTAGACGTAGAGCTGCACCACAGAGCATTCCTGTAGAGGTATGGCAATAATTAATTCGTTTAAACTTTTAGCCTCTTCAAGTTCCAGTGTATGGCGACCAATCAAAACTGGAAACCACATATGTGTTTGCGATAGGAGAGACATTAATGGATCATGCTGTGTACATAGGATACATGACGAAATCATGTTCCTGCAATTCTAGGTCACCTATGCAGTTACTGGTGGTAATTCTCGTAGCATTTCGGGTGCAGCAGAAAAAAAAAAAAGAAACTCTTTAGCCCCTAATTTTTGCGAGGAAATATTCGCCCTAATTGTTTAAATGTAACGAACAGCCATATCGTTGACTAATTTGTCGTACTTAGATATGTCTGCATTCAACTACCCTTCCCACGGATGGTATATTCTAGAACGTGTGAAGAATTTTATTATCGGGGGAAAGGATTATGGACTATTTCAGTAAAAGCTAATATAATTAATAGAAGGTCTCTCGCATATTTGTACCGTGATTTTCACCTCTTATGGATGTTAGAAAAAAGAGATACATGCCAAACGGCACTTTTCGATTTTTTTTTTATGGATGTACGGCAGTACAAATTACGCTTCGAAACAATTTACACCCTTTAATGAAATTTGTTCAATCAATCGCTACCGTTACTTACTAATCAATTATTGTAGAAACTGTTCGAATTATAGGAATACATTTAAACTCAAAATGTATTAACTAAACAAAGGCTATTAAAATTGGATAATTTATTACGTGTAGAAAGAAAATATGAGAGAAAAGCATTCACTTGAAGAATGCCACGCTTACATTAAACTATTAACTCTTAAGTGTTTAAATACCGATTCATCAACCCATTTAGTTAAACGCCATTTTTTAAGCGAGTTGTTCGCTATGTTAACGCTACCGATTCATACATCGATTTCGGCGTTCGTAATGTATATGCTTTCTTGATATGTCTGTCTTTAAGTAACCTTGTATACATATTTTGTAATTTTATTTTATGACAATACTTCGATACAGAGTCTTTTAATTTATGGGGTCACTTCCCCCATCTTTGTCGAACAGTGAATTAGTAAAAATTTGTGCAGCTTTCATCGAGATGGTCATATCTAGCGACAGTGCACCTGATGCATGGTCGACGGATGAATACGATGAAAATAAATATGAAAATGATTTTGGTGCGTGAATTCTCAATAATGTTTACCAAGGGCGTGTTTTCAACTCGTTCCGTTGCTATTTGCTTTTGAACTGCTTCTGTGTGATTGTGTAAGCATTTGCAAATACACGGACTCTAACTACCCCGGACCTCCACCTAGCTAGAACGCCTACAGCAGTCGAACTCGCCCCTGGCCTTCGGCTTAGCTGCGGCAATTGTCTCGGATTGGGAAGTAAAATGAGCTGACACAGCCGTTCTTCGACACCTGTTCTCTCGAACGTTTACAGATGAGGAGCTCAGAGCTCTCAAGTTAAGAGTGTGACAATGAAGGCGGAAAGGAGGGAGCGCAACACGCTGGTGTCAAAGTGCTCGGGCTTGGATGAAATTTTCGTCATGAATGTGCTCGACAACTTTGCGGAAGTGCGCACTGTCGTAACGCAGCTAATATCCTTAGTTTTGTCATTATTGAATTTGTTTCTTGTAACAGCAAAGAGTCACACGTAAACAAACATGATTACATTACATGTCTTCATATTGTCTTCTCCGTGGTTTGAATCTACAGCACGTAGAATCCTGCATCGATCCTTCGCTGGTAGGGTGAAGGACGTAGCGAAGAATGGCCGCTGAACGGACTTGCACGCAACGCGTTACAACTAAAAGGTTACTTTTTATCTAGTTCATATTCTTCGGTAACCAAGACTTAGTTTCTTTTCGAGAGAAGGCATATGAGTAACGTAGTTTCTTTACTTTTTCATAGAGTAACGATTAAGGGTATTCAGTTACTTCTGGAGAGGAACGGGTACAACACAATTTGCCCC
Organism: Ixodes persulcatus; assembly: GCA_013358835.2. Taxonomy (NCBI): domain Eukaryota; kingdom Metazoa; phylum Arthropoda; class Arachnida; order Ixodida; family Ixodidae; genus Ixodes; species Ixodes persulcatus. Next base: position 3,277 of record JABSTQ010002966.1, read on the forward strand.
GTTCGGTTTTTAGCTCAGCCCGCACCTGTAACTCACGACAAAAAAAAAACAAAAAAACAGAGACCCGCAAAAAGAGAAGAAGCCGAGGAATACGTTAGAAATCAGGTATTATTAACGAGTGACTGATAGAGATCATAAAAATACAAAGAAATTTGCCTGGACCAGGGCCGGCTTGCTAGAACCAGAGTCTCAGCTGAGGCTGGGTGAAAGGAAGCACTGCCAAAACCAGCGCACGAGCTGAGCGGGACTCAAGCTGCGTCTCAAGACGCTTGCGCGCCCCAGCCTTTGCAGTGCTTTCTTTCACCCAGTCTCAGCTGAGACGCTGTTCTAGCAAGTCGGCCCAGTTCTCCTAGCGGGCTACTCCATGCTGGGGATAGGAGACAGGTATTTTAAAGAAGTGGAAGAAAAATATGACGAAGGCGAAAATGTAAGTATGTCGGCGACGATGTGTACAGTATCTAGAACCCTGCGGGGATAACAGTTTGACCATCCGCATCCGATCCGCATCCGCAATGTTCTTAAATAATTGTGTCCGCATCCGATCCGCATCCGCAATGTTCTTAAATAATTGTATCCGCATCCGATCCGCATACGCAAACCTTTTATCCGCATCCGAACCGCATCCGCCGAATTCGGAAGCGCCTCCGACCTTCAATTCGTGCACTCATTTTACATCATAAAATCAGGCATTAATAAAAAAAAAATTAAAAACCACCTGAATTGTATCCTATAAGCCGTTTGCTTACCTTTCTACAAAGAACTCTTCGTGTCAGAATACGATGAAAGTCATTTCATCGTATTTATGACATGAGCAACCATCCTTCCAGAGACGCTTCGCATCGTTGGAAATATGATCGCAGTTATAGATCACCTTGGGATCCCGTGACACTGACACTCTGTCCAGAGGATGCGCGCAAAAAATAAATTTTAATATTTATTCTTCGTTTTGATTTGTAAAACCCACTTTAAGCAGACATATATTTTATAAATACGAAAATTAACAAAGGACAGACTTGTGTCATTTTATTTAGGCCAAACAATAAAAAAGTGATTAAGAAAAGGCGCTCACTCACCACAGCAAAGTCCTCGTGTATATGTGGTAAAGCGCGAGTACACCACTGGAGAAATATCACAATATTTACTATTGGCAACACCTCCTACCGTTTTCAATTTTAAACACAAACCCCCAACTGCATGCTTGGAACCATATCCTTAAAACAACTCTGTGCCCAACTATAAAAGTAAGGAAACGCACACACACGCAACGTTTCACTTGTCGAGGTTGCTGTGTCCAAAAAACAGAATATCGTTAACATGGACGGATTTAGATCAGATCCGCTAATGAGAAGTGTCTCTCCGTTGGTGAGCTTGATGCTGGGATGGCATGCACGAACTGCGCTGCAAGAATTATGTGAGGAAACTCGTGCTGGCTCAAGTTCCTCCACTCCAAAGGATCGAATTCAGTCTCCTCTATCGACTTGATGGTGAAAAAGTCACTTGCGGGCCTCTAATTACGTGTGGCTTGTAATTTTTGGGTTTTCTTGGTCCAAAGAAAGTTTTCCGCTGTTTCCCTACCATACAAGAACACGTTTGCCCGGGATTGTTAAAAATCAAAAGTGCAAACACGAAGAAAAGAAGAGGTGTTTGCGCTTTTGATTTTTAACAATGTATAGCCAACTAGCCCTAGCAGTTAATTTTGATTTACCCGGGATGTCGGATGCTCCTGCATTCTTTACTTTTTCTAGGGACAGCCTTTTTGGCGAGATAGGACGTTCTAATGCGATCTTTGGTGAGAATCAAATCTTTCTTGACGTAAAGAACATTTTTCTCTCCGATGGCTACCTTTCATCTAAAAGAGTAGTTTGCTCCTGTAATACATCCGATGATGTACCTCATAGTATCACTTACTGAGTCTATGGTAAACTGTGCGCGGTCGGCACATGTTTATGGGCCGCCTCGGCAAAAATGTATATCCGTAGCCGCGGATATCCGCACCCGATCCGGCGTACGCAGCCCCTGGCATCCGCTATCCGATCCGCTAACGCGCCAAATCTGATTCATTTTTATCCGCATCCGCTAGTTTACTGCGAATATCCGCTGATGATCCGCGAGTAATCCGCGGATATGCAGGGCTCTGTGACTGTATCAGGATGCAGTATCACGATGCAGGAGTTCGGATTTCGCTTTTGGTCACTCTGGGACTGATGATGTTCAAAGCCGTGAAATCAGTTCGATACTTCTAAGGAAAGCTAAGGGCTTTGGATTATGGTCGTCGAGAACCAACGCTGCCAAGGCTTCAAGCTAAAGCTTAAAGCCTTGGCAGCATTGGGTCTTGATGACCATAATCCAAAGATAATTTCCAGGCTAAATGGTCGGTCGTCAAACGTCGTCGCTTTCTATTTGAGAAGAAGGACGGCCGAAGAAAGTACCTTTAAAGTAACTAAAATGTCGCTCGTTACCTTGAGCCGAAGCGTTCCCTTCAAATATCAGTAACCAATAACGAGTACAAAGTTACTTTTTCGAGCGAGGAAGCGGCATGCAAACTGGCGCCGTGGCCGTTGCGAGCCGAAGAAAGTTCACGACAAAGCCGGGGAGACCGCTTTTCGCCTCGACACGCACCGGCAAGGCACGCCGTCCCGCCCCGTGGAGTGTTTTATCACGAAACCATGTCGTGTTTACCTTCCTGTCCACGTATGTTTTCGAGTAGCACAACCATATATTTGCGATTTCGTGTTTTAGCTCATTGTGCTCGGCAGCGTCCCATTCTCGTTGATACTTGATGCTACCAATCACGTTCACGAGCAGGGAGGGGAGGGTGCAAGGCTAGGCTTGCGCGGAGTCGGGCATTGCGGCGTCGCCCGATTTCCGGATGCAGGGAAACGCACCGAGCACGTGGAAAGAGACATTTCCATTGATGGGGGTGGCCCAGTCACATCCCTTTTCCCTCTCCGACCACCACGGCTTGACACAGCTCTGTGTCGTGTTCAGACAGAAAAACGGAAAGGGAGTCCAGCTTTTTTGATGGAACGGTGAGCCGTTCACGGACCACGTCGCCTGTTTGCACGCCCCTTAACGGTATTTAGTTACTCTGTTTAGGAACGCCGCTGAGGTTGCATCTTAAGGCCCTGTCACACTGAGGCAACACGACGGCAACATCAACACAACACGTTGTCCAACAGTCGGGCAACTTGTTCCTCGCTCCCCACGTTGTCCGACAAACCTGTCACATCGGGGCAACAGCACAACAACATGGACGACAACTAAAATGTTGCCTCGGTATGACAGCTTTCGGCAACAAAAACAGCAGCAACTTGTGTTGGACAACGTGTGTTGCCCTGATCGCTGGCTGAGCAAATTTCGGCCGGCAACACGACGACATAGATAGCTTCGATGGTAGAGCTAGTCCCCTATCAAGAACGTCTTATTCAAATAAAGGCTTGGAAAACGTTATTTAACAATAATCAGGGCTGGCGTGCAGCTAAAATATTTTCGATTATGTTTTTGCTGCGTAGTTACGGAAAGCGATTTTCAAAATGGTCACAGCTACGGTCGTGAACGTTCAGACAGGTTTTGAAATTAGAACTGCCGAGAGACCAGCTCACATTACTGATAGTAAAATAAAATGGCATGCCTACTCACCCGCTGATGTCGTATAATAAAAATCACCCAGAAAACCAAAGATTAAAAAATCGAAGCATTAAAGCGACCATTCTGATCATGATTATTGATGCTTGGAACTTGGAAACAGGCGCTACCAGACACCTGATTTGTTTTCAAAATACCCAGGACGTTTTGGGGGAATGAAGCGATCACATAGCAGGCGGTAGGCAAGTAGACAGCGTTGAAAAATATTTATTCCACCGATTGTTATGAAGGCCGATCGTGTCGGTGTCGCAGTTTCGAAGCTCTGTCAGTTCAGCTCAACACAAAAGACGCTTTGGGGTACTGCCGGTGCTAACTCAATTTTACAGTAGACCTAGAAATTGCATGAAAGAACCGGGCAGAAACACTTCACATGGTGGCGTAAATCCCGAAAATGTATCGGCGATGTCACTTTCCTCGGTTAGGGCTATCTGCTTTGTCAGCGAATGAAGAACATTTTGATAAAATAAAGAGCGGAAAATACTTCCCGTGTCAAGTTTTCTAATCACAGTCACTGGTTGATGTCGTACCGTGGTAATTCCTGGCCCTTCGAACGCACTAGCACTTTGTAGAGTCACATATCAGCGATTCCGCACAGCACACGAACGAAGGTAAACAATCAAGATGGCGGAGTGTTCCCCGTGTTGTCCTCGCCGTCAGCCCGGTGTGACAGGGTTGTCGGACAACAAATCGGGCAACACGGTTGCCGGGCGGTAGCAACATGTTGCCCGACTGTTGTTGCTGCCGCGATGTGACAGGGTCGCCGGCAACACGACTTTCCCGTGTTGCCGGATAGAGTTGTCCAACTGTTGCCTCAGTGTGACAGGGCCTTTACGTACGTTCACGTTCAACGGTTGTCTGGGGAGGCCACTGAGACCTTTTCAACTGTCATTTCGGTGTGCGTTCTGAGCTTGAAAAAAGCGAGTCTGAGCTCCATCGCCTCCGTGGCGTTCGAAGGTGGTTGGAGTCAGGTTGGAGGCCCACAGAAACCGGAAGATTATTCCGATTTCAACGGGTTTACGGCACTGACTACTCTCCCTCAAGTTAAATCTCAAAAAGTATTGTTTGTGAGAATATTTCACCCGGAAACGTCCACCGACGACATCATACACTGTAAAAGGCTTGAGCTGAGCTAGTTCGTTCATACTTCAGGTAAGGTCAGCTGAACTAGAAAAAAAAAAACATACTGATAAAGCAAAGGCCATACGCACCGGTGGGCTCAGATCTAGCGGTGTGTGTGGTCGTTTCTTTATGTGTGTGTTTTTTCTAGTTCAGCTAACCTTACCCCAAGCATGACATCATACAGCTTGCGTCTGATGAGGAAGGTAACGATACGTTACTTTAGTTGAGGTCAGGATGCTAATATACTGGGTGATATCAAGGAGCGGCCAGGCTCTTTAAATCGACCTCAAAATTCGTTTTCTTAACCTATCGCGTTCGGATTTTGTACAGCGTTGGCCACAGGTGGTGCATTTTTTCTATAAAATTCGCAAAAAGCGAGCTTACCTGAGGAAAAAGTAGAAAAGAAAAAGGTTTAGCTCCTATGGAAACGCAGCGAAGCCACCGGTCTTCAAGCCATGCATAGGGCGCCCTATGGTTTGAAGACCGGTGGCTTCGCAGCGTTTCCATAGGAGCTAAACCTTTTTCTTTTTTTTACTTTTTCCTCGGGTAAGCTCGCGTTTTGCGAATTTTATAGAAAAAATGTACCACTTGTGTCCAACGCTGTACAAAATCCGAACGCTGATAGGTTAAGAAAACAAATTTTGCGGTCGATTTAAAGAGCCTGGCCGCTCCTTGATATCAGCCTATATTATAGAACGACAGTCTGCAGACATGGTTTGAGGCGTGTTTCTTGTATGACGACCCTGTCACATTCATCATTCAAAACCTGTCTTTAGACATGTATATATATTTATGTAGGATGCAAACATGTGTATGCTTCGAACATATACTTGAGGCGTGTCTGCATGTAACTTTGTCATCATGTTTGCAGTGAACATCGTGTCTTGTATGATCTACGAGCAGTGTGAAGAAAGCTAAATACGAATTTACTCGACAGAATACGTTCGACGTTTTAGTGAATGCCGACAACTTTGATGTCATTACCGTTTTACGGATGTGGCGTGGCGCTTGCCTGCTTTGTCCATTTTGAGGGTCCCTAAAGAATTACAAATTTAGGAATGCACGCACATCAGACGCTCAAACATCGCTTCGCTACTAGAATGCCCGGGGTCATCTGCGAACTAACTCATACTGTTATGTTCGGGACGTTGCGCTTTCTGGTTGACATATATTGCACCACGCATTTAAGCTTGACTCTAGAGTGCCCTGACATTGTACGAATCTTTTCTATACAGTTACAGAGCATTTTGCTGCTATCGCAACTACGCAGTTACGGGGAAGAAATAAGATCAAGATGTGTACGTAAAGATGTAAGTGCACTGCGTCGCTTGAGCCGCAACCGTTGGTCTTGGGCTGGAACCAGGTGCTCGGATCATTGCCTACTGTCACTTTTGCTTGCTTTTCCAGTTGTGCTGAAGGAGGTATCGTACGCATTAAGCCCGGGCTCGTCGCGGTGTTCACTTCCGCGCTCGTGGTGTCTACACTCCGTCTTACTAAAACAGTGCAGTACAGCCAAAGCTACTGGGGAGAGAGCGTATGCCAGCCTGTTCAAGAGGACGGAAAGGAGGAACAGGAAAGAAGGGCTGGGGTTCTTCCGTTCCTCCTTTCTTTCCTCTTGAACAGGTTGGCATACGCTCTCTCCCTGGTAGCTTTGGCTGTGCTGCACGGTTTTAGTCAGACGGAGTATAGGCAATATTTTATCCTCTCTGTTGCAACGTCATAGACGCCACCGATACAGATCGAAATAGATCGTCTCCTTTTGTATGCGCAAGCTCGCCTCATTAAAAGCGACCAGAGTCTATGACCCGTCGGCGACAATATTTAAAAGAAACTCATTGGGCGCCTCAAACTGATTGCGCCCTTAAAGGTGTGCGTGCCGAAGGCTCGATACCGAAACGATTACGTACCGAAATGACTGTCTTTGAAGCTGTTCTTCACTATTTCGTCGACTGTGTAAGTGACGGCGACGTCGTAGCAATTGACGGAGCAACCGGCTTCAGAAAAAAACATTTACCTCTGCCTATTCGCTGGATGCTCTATATGAGGGCGGTGTTTACAGGGCATGGTCAAGACGAGCTCGCATAATAAGCTGCGAAGATCGGCAAGCTTGATTGTGCGAAATGCACGTTGCAAACAAACTGTGGAAGCTCGCCGTGAGCACGCGCTCAGTAGCCGCGCACACATGCTATGGCCACCAGCGAATACTTCCTGTGCTTGGCGTGAACTATTCGTGCTGCATTGTCAAAGCTAGCGTAACTTCCACTCTGATACGCTGCTGCGAGAGCACGTGCCTTTGTCTTTCGTCTCATTTGCAAGCACTCGCGCAACTATAGATCTGGCTAGGGTGCCTTCATGTGCGCTTTGCTTAGGGTAGAGACATCTGGCCATTTTGTCCCACACTTTTATTTTTATTTTTTGTTCAGAAGTGCGTGAAAGAGCGTGTCCTTGCACGCGCTTGTGGCGCTGACTGTGCTATGGCGACATTTTGTTTTCGTCGATTTCTTTGTATTTTACCCGTGGGCGCGTGCTGTCGGCATCGGGTACTACAAAGGATGGCATCACCCTAAACAGAAGAACATTGAGGCACCCTAGATCTGGCAGGGTTGGAGAACCGCGTAAGCTACGCACAAAATAGTTGGCGCCGAGTATAGGGAGTATTCACTGGCGGCCATAGCTGTGTGCTCGGCTGAGGAGCGCGTGCTGAATGCGAGCTTCCACAGTTCTTTCGCCACGTGCATTCCACATCCCCAAGATTGCCTGTCTTGGCAGCCTATTAATGCGAGCTCGTTGTGAGCATGCGCTCTAAACAGTGACCTCAAATATGGCGGCCGGTGAATACCTCCTATAGTTCGCTCTAGCCTACCGCTCGCTCCCTCCTTTTCGTCTTCCTTCTAAAACAAATCCCATCCGGCTTCTTTATATATTTAACAAGAACCACATACCGCAACGTACACACCGTGTCGTCCGATACCGAAAAGATCCGTACGAAAACACGATAAAGTCCTAGATGCGTCAAACAGAAAGTGGAGGCCCAAGTTTACGGAGCGCGCCGATTATAGACTTTGACGATTATGACGCCGCGCTTTTGTGCCCTTAATCGGCGCTTCGCCAACTCTAGGTTCGAGGCTCTAACTCGATAATTAACGATCCTAGGGCGCCCCTCCCTAGCGAAAAAGCTCATATGTAGAAAAAATTTCTTTGTTCAATAAACGAATATGATCAAATATTATTATGTAAGAAGATACAAGAACCTTATAAAAAGATATAAGATTAATATATGATTATATAAGAAACTGATAGGAAGTTTATTATAACTTCTTATAGAACCTTATATTGCTCTCATACGCCATTTTAAGCTTCCTGTATTATTTTATTTGATCTTATTTGATCATATGCGTTTATAGGACAAATTAATTTCTTATGCATATACGATTGTTTACTATGGCTGGCTGGCTCTAGTATTTTTACTCTTCCTGCTTCAATGTGCTTCTGTTGTGGTGCCAAGTTTATTGCGCGAAGACTCAATGTTCTCCGAGGTTTTACGTGGTGTTAAAGATTCGGTTTGTTTTGAAACTAAAAGCAGGCGGTTTCAAAATGCTCGAATCGACGATTCTTATTGCTGCGCGTTCTCAAGATGTAACGAATACTATAATAGAACATTCAAGGCATGTGGAATACGCTGTTTGACAAGTTGCAACCAGATAACTTAACATCATTCGCAACTTTAATGTGCTGGTTGACAAATTTTCGAACATCAGTCAGTCATATTATAGGGTAGTGTTTGATAACACTAATCTTTATTGGGGCGAAGTACGGTACACACAAGCGGAAGTGGTAAAGGCTAAACTCCATGGAGTGAATTATGCGACGAATAACTGACGAACGTCGCGCGGCGACACACTCGCTTTGCGCGCGACGTAGCAGCCACTGTGCTGCTGCCACACGCGGAGAAAAAGCCGCCGTGCCAAATTCGTCAATTTTTCGCGGCATATTTGTACCAGTTCAGCCTTTAGGTTGTCAATGCGCTTAGATTGACACTTGAGTGATTTCGTAGTCGCGATAAACCTGTCTTTGTTTAAGTTAAGCTCGAAGCCGAGTGGGCCCCACCTAGAGGACAGGGCCTGCCCATCAAATCGTGGTCTGTGGATCCCGACCCAAACACGACGAGAGCCGCCGTAAATCCGCACACGTCTTGGATGCAGCGCGAGCTATAGCGTCGCAATCGTTGTGAAACCCTGCAAGAGGGCAGCGATGCTGACGCGAGCAGAACGGTGCTGCGTGGATCCACTATAGGTTTCGGGAAAACGCCAAAGCTTCGTCTTCTACACTCTAAGAAATGCCTGCGCGTCTACTTACCCGCAAAACCCTCAAAGAGCCAATCATTTCGATCTAGGAAATCAGATCAGCGAATGATGAGGCGGAACAACCGTTTAGATCAAAACATGAAGTTTAAGCAATGCAAAGCGTCATGCTTTCATTGCGTAATGCTACAGCGCAGACTTAATTTTGAGGTCTAAACCGATGTTCCGCCTCACCATTCGCTGAGCTGATTCCCTAGATAGCAGGAATCGGCTCTTTGTGTGTTTTGCAGGTAAGTTGACGCGAAGGAATTTCTTTGTTAGGTATCAAGCGCTCGTCGGGAGTGCCCCCTGCCGCTGCCTGATCGTCTTCTTCCAAGATGTTCACCCTTCCCCATGAGCAGGGAAAATAGTAGCGGGCAGATGAACATACAAAAGAAAGACACACAGACGAAGAAACAGATGCAGGAAGGCTGGCTGGCGGACGCGAAGAATGAAGATGAAATCCGGAGCTTTCCGGGATTGATTACTCTCTTCAGAACTGGCACTTGTGCCAGCCCAAACTTCAGGACGTCGAAATCCGGGCTTGGCAAACTCCTATTACTGCGCGTTATTAGGGTCCATCAATTTAATCGCGGTCGAAATTGAATAATGTGTTTACTGATCAGATGTCTGTCATTATGTTTGCGTATATCATATACAAAAACGCGTAATGAGCACTTTTTAATCGCAGGTTTTTTCGTAGCATTTTTAATTTTCTCGCAAAAAAGTGCGGAATATTTGTACTTTTATATAACGCTGTTTTAAAGACGTTCGATTTTGTTTCGTTTCCTCTTGAGTTTTTGCTGCCTCTGTAAGGCCACCTGCGTGCAGCTATATGCGAGGTGCGCGACCAAAAGCGTCGCTGTCATCGGCCTTCCATAATTGGTGAAACGCTCAGCGGGATGTCTTTAGTAAGATGAGTTCTGCTCTCATCGACGAAAAGAAGAGCAAAGCCAGACTCTCAGCTTTGACGGTGTTCATTTATTAACGTAATGAGGGGGTTTCCAGCGCACTTTTTACGCACCATAAAACTTCCTAATATCCTTGCTTGTGATGTCAGGGATAAGAACCGTAAGAGGGCGCCTCCAAAAATTCTCGTCGCCAATAAGGGGATAGCGAGAACAACTTCCCCATCGAGCCAGAAATAAAAGTACATTTATTAAATATCCACACAAATGGCGCAGGGGATTATCAATTGCCTACACTCGTAAATAAAATGAATAAGTGCACGAATCAACAGAAATTGATTTATAAAGATATTAGTTGTTCGTTATGAAGGTTCTATGTTGCATCAATATTTGTTATACGGCTTCGATGACGGAAAATACTTTGTCACATAAAAAAAAAAGTTAGATCTGAGCATCATGCATGGGCTTTGAAAAGTATTTTAAGATTTGGGTGTCGAGGGGGCTGCTATGGCGTTCGAAACTCCTCGATACAATATAGGTAAAGCTAATCTATGATACACCTACTGATATCTTAATTCACCGCACGAAGGGGAAATCAGTAACGTTGCACGAGAAGCCGCTCATTTTTACTGCGGTTATCGAGGTATACTGTAAATGTGCGATTATTTCGTAAGAACGTGACGCTCTTATAAAAAAAAAAAACACTAAAATGAAAAAAATTTTTTAAAGGTCTAAAATTGCACACGTATTTTTTTAAATAATTTTCCACAAACATTTTTTTATATTGAGATTTTACTAATCGCATATCGTTTATGGGCCAAAAGAAAGAGGGTAGAAAGTCAAAACCAGCTTTTCGGTATGAACATTGGAAAATATAGCGGACTATTCGTACCTCCTTTCCTTCGAAAGCTCCGTCTTTTCACTATGGTACATCCGCGGTACCCAAAGCACGTCAGCGTTGCCAAAATGACGTCAGCCGACTCCAGCTCACGCATTGGACACGAGAACTGCGTCACTCGGACGTATGCGCTCGTCAACAGTGAATTCGTCGACGAATATTTCGATTCGCGTTCGTGGCCAATGAGTGCCCTGACAGAACTTATCGTCACTTGCGAATGACAAGTACTATGGCGTGCTTAAAAAGCACGGTGGAAGCTTGGAATCATCGCACCTGTGTCCAAGCATGTCACGACGACGTGCTTTCTCGATTCGCTTTTGAATTGAGGATTAAAGCTAAGGAGGAAGAAGTAGAAAAATCATTTCGTGGCCCCTTTAATTTTTCCGCCATTAGACGCAATTTAGGTGGAGGTCACGGACAACTTTAAGCCCCGCCCATTACGGCTGGATTGGCTCGGCTGTTCGGCCGAACACACTCGGAAGTCTAGAGTCTCCCTTTCGCGACATCAGGTGCGTCTAGTAGTCTGGCGTCTGACACCACCTGCTAGTCCTGCGAGCAGACGAAGGGCAGCCAACGGCATCGTCTGCTCTTTCACCGCCACCTATCGCCATCTGCAGTAAGACGAGGCCATGAAAGCTGCGCGTCGGCGTCTCTTTTCGACTTTCGTCCGTCCGCTCTTCCGCCTCCGTCTAAAAACTTCCGCAGCACTCGCAAGACGCTACCATGAATGCTGCGTTCTAGCGTTCCCTCATGCACAAGGACACGGTCCAATACAAGTATCTGTCGATCTGCGGTAAAAAAACGACCGGGAGGAAAAAATAAAAAAAATGCAGCCTTTCCAGCTTTTTGTTCTTGTATATTTTTTGCATTGCATCCGCGAGCGAGGTGGGTGAGCGTCATGACGCACAATTAAAACGCGACTTATAATTTTTCGCCTATGGAAGCGAAATGACGGTAACGTACCTAGACAAACTTGATACGAGCCGAACGGCCGATTGCCTCCACCGAAGTGGCTCGCAAATCGTTACCTGTGTAGGTATCTCCTCTACATTGAAACCATGGTCGTAATCACGATGGTTGTACAATAGACTCTTTCCATAAAGCCGTCACCGCGGGCGTTGCATCATGGGAACCTGTGGGCCAGGAGCAGAGCGCGTATAGATTTTGCTGCCCACTGATTCCCACAATGCATACCGTGGCATTACGCCGCGATAAGGCGCTTCAAGTTTTGGAACTAATCTGTTCACAGAGCAGCGGGGCCGCTTTTACGGGAACCAAGATCTTTATTCAGCATCAACACGCGCAAACAAGGAGATCGAGCCAGATCGAGAAAAATAGTTGATGGGGGGCGCTATAGCTTAGGCCAGTCCGGCTTCGAAAACAAGCACCCACACACTGCTTCCGATGGCGCGTATTTGCGACAGTTATTTGATGAAAACTGCGTCGCTTGTGGATATCTTCCTCTCAACACCTCTGTGAACTCAGAACGACTCGCACTTACAAAAAATGACAAGCTCAACGAGCCTAGCTCGTTGAGCACTCCGCAGACGCCGGCAGCCATGTTTTTTTAGCGTTTCAAACCCAAGCGGCAGAAGTAATCCCAGAATACAGTTAAAAACAATTATGAATCTTTCTTGATTTAAAAAAAAAAGTGGATTAAAATACTATTGCGGCACGGAGATACAAATTTAAATCAATCTTTCACACGTCAATAATCTCTCTAGCCAATGAGAGATGTAAGCGTCGTGTAAGCACGGGCCGGGAGCTTAGCGGGCGGCGACCTCCACCATTTGAACCGAAGTTGCGTCTAGTGGCTTAAATATAGGGCTCGTAAAAAAATTTATTTTTCGGTGTAAACGTTTCTTTCATATACCTGTCCCATCCAGGTCATTTAAAAGAAAAAAAATATTTTTTTTTTTTTTAAATTTCCGTGTTTCTCTAAAGGGCCACTAAATGTAATACATATATAGGTAGTCTTTCATGGCGCAAAATCAGCGTACACGGTTTGAGCATATGAGAAAAATGATACAATCAATCTCGCATGGCCTCTTTTTTTAAACACGACTAAACAGCACGGCACGACACCTTTTTCTGAAATCGATTTATAAAAACAATGTCCGTGTGGGACGCATAGATTGAGTTGGCGCCATAAAAAGGTGATCTCAAAATACAATTATGTGTACATTCGAAAAAGATCTAGGCTGCACGCTTCCAAACCAACTCGTGTGTGCATGCGGCCGATAAAATGGCCATTGTTGACAGCGACCTTCGGCCACCAAGACCGTCGCGTGAAAGGCGGACATCGGCGAGCCTCGGACGTCGTCCCGAAATAACCCCGCGGCCCCTTGGGAGGACTCTGTGACGGCGGGCGGGGAGGCCGCGCACTGCGGGGCTTTGCTCCGCCCGGTCTTCGGAAAGCCACTGCGGTCACGACGGCTCGCTCGTCGTCTTCGAACCGGCCTCGCTTTGCTTAGTCCAGTCTACTGTCGGGCGTGAGAGAGACCGAAACAGGCCTTTCGAACGGAACAAGGGCCGGTTCACACGTGCAGCGTGGCGCTGAAATAGGGAACATTCAGCGCTGCCTTAGTGGTACTCTGAGCGCTGACTCAGCACTTAGTTGCATTGTGCGGGCACGTAGAAGGCGGGGCCACACGCGACAGAGGGCTGGTACAGCGTCGATATTGCCTCGAGTCACGGCTGCGTCTATTGCAATGGGTTAGAGCTGCGGTGTATGCTTGACGATACCTTAAGGCTTAACCGGAAACGCGGAAACCGGCACACGACGCCTTTGTTTGAAATTTCGCGTGTTGAGGTAGGCTTTCTTTTTTGTATATCGACTGCCGTCCGCGCGTGCTACAAACCATTAGACTGACGTCCTTGCGACAAAGTGTTGCACGTGGCTATTGGTGTCGAAATCCTTCGTCATTCTTTGATACCCCCTGCCCTTCCTGTTTTCATTTGTGTCCCCGATTCGTGTCATTTTAGTGTCTCATCATCTCGAAGTGCACGCAGGTTTTCTAGATATGAATTGTGATCAAGCTATCCCCCGGTCACGACCCTCGAGTGCGCAGGAATGGCAGACGGCGTATTACGAGGAAAAAGTCTGTGAGCGCAATATACTTCGAATCTCGCGGTACTGAGTACTTAACTCAAACGAGTTAAGTACTCAGTGGCATTTGCGCTATCATCGACAGGCGCAGAGAGGAGAAGCGGATTACCTAGTGAACAGTAAGGCCGTGGAGTACCTATGCTAAGGGCTCCTGCTTCAGGGGCTTTTGTTCAGTCGAGACCAAAGCTACTGAATACGCTGAGGGTATCGGTACTCCATTCCCGGATTTCCTTGTGGGTGCCGCCATTTTCCTGATATTGGCGATAGTTGCGATTAGAGTTTCCTAGCCTTTAGATACGCTGTGAGGAAGCTCGGTCAATAGACTTTTGCTTCGTCGCGAGCTGTCTTAACATTTTAGGAGACAAGAGTTTTCTACGATTTCTGATAACGCCTAAAAACACTAAAATGTAGAAAAAAACTGACCTATGCACCAATTCATGTTCCCCGCTAAGGCTGGCGGAAAAATTGACGTCACGCGACCTATGCACCAATTCAATTTCCCCGCTAAATTTGGCGGGGAAATTGATATCACGTGGCCGATGTCACGGGAACTACCGACAAAGCCAAGTTCCCCGCTAAATATAGCGAAAAATTTACGTCACGTGACATACGCTTCGATTCAGTTTTCGGTGTAACCTGCCCGTTTCTGCAGGAATAAATGCTATCGCATTCATCGATAATCAGCCTTGTCGTTTCTTTTTTGTTTGAAGTAGTGAAAATAAACATATGGTTCTAATTAGAAACTTGCTGAGCACCATCGAGAACCACTAGATGAGTAATTTTCGGAACGTCTGAGCGCGTGAGAAGCGCAGCAGTGCGCTAAAGTTAGCACTCGTAGAGCAGGAGCAAGGCCACTGGTGCGATTAGGCGCCCGCGAGACTTCTCCGTCTCTTATCATAGCCCCAGGTTTCTACATGATACACGAGTGGTTACTATAGCGCACTACTACGCTTCCCCCACTGCTCAAATTTAACTCTAAAAATAACTGATTTAGTGGTTTCGACGACGCTCAGCAAGTTTCTAATTGGAACGCCATGTCTATTTTCACTAATTAAAAAGTTAAGGAAAAATTTTACTTAAACATTTATAAAACCCAAGACGGACGCTACAAAGAGGGGACAAACACAAAACGACTCTTTTTTGAGAAGTCTTTTGTTTGTCCCCTCTTTGTAGCGTCCGTCTTGGGTTTTAGAAATGTTTAACTTTAACCAGCTCGGCTGCCTTATTACGTTATGTTTAAATTTTACTAAATTAGCCGACGATTGTTATGATTAGCCCCATATGCTGTGTCCTCCTTTGGCGTATACTCACCCGAACAAACTGCACACGTGTAGCTTTCACGGCTTTTTTTTTTTTTTCACTCCCTTTTCTTCCTTGTCTCTTTCGCGCCGTTTTTTTCCACAATAAACCCATCCCAACTTGCCCAATTCTCCATTCAGCTAAGTGTAAAATTTTTCCTCCGTTTTATGGTAGTCTTTTATTCGACATCTTTTTATATTTGATATGCAAACTATAGAAAGAAAGAGAGTCATTATTTTTTTCATAAAAATACCACGCGAGGTCTCCTGTTCTTTTCTTTCAAACGATAAACAAATATGGCTGCCGGCGTTTGCGGCGAGCGGTTCTCACGCTTGCCGTAGCACTTTGAGCTCGCTTGTTTTATGAGTGCGAGTCGTTTCGCATTCACCGAGATTTTAAAGGAAGATCTCTCAACCGGCGTAGCTTGGCAGCAAACAACTGTCGCGAGATTATGCCTTCGAAGGAGCTGTGCTAGTGCTGTTTTTGTAGCGAGACTGGCGTACGCCTAGCGTCCCACGTCAACTACGTATTTT
>JABSTQ010002967.1:0-39743 GCA_013358835.2 Ixodes persulcatus
GAGTCAAAAGAAGAAAAATAAAAACTGGGTTTGTCTATGAAAAAAGTATCGCTAAGCCTTTTTTTTTTTTCTCAAAACAATCAAAAATCTTTCTAGGCTATTATGGTGTTTATTACGACTGAAAAATTGATGACATGGAAAGAAAATACAATTGGCTTACATATTCTTCAGTTCATTTGGCCCATATAAGCGCCACAGTGACACAAATTATTACTCATACTTAGCTGAACCAATTATCCACAATTTTAGTAAAAGCTTCCACCATAAACTTGGATTCAGCGCGTTGGTAATCGATTGGTAATAGATCAATTTGTAGCCATCCCATACAACCACAACACCGCGCACCGTCTAAAAGCAGCCGCCCGACGGTTCGACACCGAAGTCGGATTCACATGTTCGTTCAAGCTGGGCACGATGTGCCGCCTCACCAACAACGTCCCGCTCCCAAAGACCGAGTGCTCCAAGAAGCATGTTGCGCCCTCTATCCCTTGCGCCTCCGGTCGGGTATATTCGGTGCCCCTTTCCTGTGGGGCCGAATACATCAGGCAGACAGGGTGCTGCGTCAATGACCGACTACGAGAGCACTAGCGGGAGATCACCAACGATGAGGCGGACTTGCAACACCCGATGCTGGTGCACCTCAGGGCATGCGCCCAGTGTTCCCCGCCTTCCCCACCACCCGCGTCCCGGGGGTGCACAAGAACCGGGGCGGGAAATATTTGAGGCCTTTGCCATGAGAAGAGCGCCGCGCAACATTTCGTCACCATCACTCCTGCTCTCAGAGAGAGAGAGAGATGACCTTTAAGCACAAAACGAGGGTGTTGGTAACAGTAATTAAACATGAGGAAGATACACAGAAAGGGGGGACGGACAACGGAGACTTCCAACTAGCAACAACATTTATTGATTCCGAGTCAGAACATCCAACGCGTCAAAACATCCATCGAGTCAAAACATCCATTCGTGGATGTTTTGTCTCGATGGATGTTCTGACTCGATGGATGTTTTGACTCGGATGGATGTTCTGACTCGATGGATGTTTTGACTCCATGGATGTTTAGACTCGGATGGATGTTCTGACTCGGTGGATATGTTGACCCCATCGATGTTTTGACTCGGATGGATGTTCAGACTCGATGGATGTTTTGAGTACTCAATGGATGGTTTGACTCGGATGGGTCATGGATATTTTGACGAGTTGAATGTTCTATCGTTTTTTGCCTGAAAGGAGAGAGCTGTTGTGTAAACGACTTTTAACGATATGTTAAGCAAGGACCGTTTGCATACACTCCTAGATAAAATTTAATCATTTATGAAGGACAAAATTGAGTTCGTTATTTGAAAGAAGTGGATAGGATATGTTCTTATTTCTTTACTATCATTCGAGCTGTGAACTGCCTTTACGATTTTATTATCTCATTGAGACCTTGACAGTTATTTAGGCTATTCAGTAAACGTGCGTTCTTATATGTATTCTGTGATTCCGATTTCTTCAGTTTTCCTGTACTATTGTTAGTTATTTTTTTGTTTATTTTCTGTTTTGTAAGATCATTGCTGTTGTTTTCCTTGATTCCTGCTTGAACCACTCATGGTCTGTAGTTTTTATTAATAAATAAATAAACATAATATTAAAGTTAATATCGTCAGGGGCATGTAAACGGAGCGAATATTTTTCTTTGTTTTATCACTGTATTATTGGGTGTACGCTCGTCAGTGTCCCTGTGTCTTTCTTGAAGCTTAACGGGGTGTAAAATAAAACAGTGCTTTGGTGGTCCACTCTGTATTAAACTCAGGTAGGACGCGACGGCGCAGTGGCAATGGCTCGCGAAAGCGGCGAGCGGTAATGTTGCGTGATCACGCGACGTTGTTTAAGACTGGAATTTACTTGCATTGCCGGCAAATTACGCTGCTTTGCCGTCTCCGGTGGCGTTTTATTTGCTGTCGTTGGACCCGCGCAGCTCGAGAGCACGCTACTCTGCGATTCGTGGCAGCTACGTGACCCGCAGACGACGGCCAAGGCTGTTTGAATCCATATAAAAATGCTAGGTATTTAGATCACCTTTGGAAGAAACCAGTGTGACAGCCATTTTTTATTTTAGCTTGGTGTATGTCAATCCGTTCCTAAGAAATTCGGAAAGAAAAAAAAAACGATTTTTTCCAGGCAATGTGGGGTAAAAAATTTAGCAATTCATTCAAAAGCAACGTGATAAAAATCATCCAAATGAAAAGAACGATATTATTATTCACACGAAAAGTTAGAGCACTCTCAATCTTGTGATGGTGAAACATTTTTCAAGACAGAATGGCTCTGGTTTATAAGTATTTTGCTTCGCCGCATTATTTCAAAACAGAACAGTCCTTTTTTTTTTTTTTTTTTTTTTTTTTTACATCGGGGTGGGAGCAGCAGAGCGCGCGACGGGCTGGCTCCGAGTCTGCGCGATTGTTCGAGGGACCAAAAAACTTTGGTCGGTGAATTATGCAACGTAAGCCCTTCAGAGAAATTAATTTCACCTCGCCAGTCAATTACTTCCAATTTTGTGTTAAGCCTCTGAATTTTTCAAGACACTCTTGTCCCAGACGTTCGCCGTGATCAATAACGTTATTCCAAGAGAATCGTAGCTTTATTTCGTGGTTTTTTAAGATTACTGTCACACTCGGACAAAGCGCTCTACACGGATTCGCTCAATATTGTATAAATAGTAGTTTTTAAATTACGGAAGCACTGTTGAAACGCATTTTACAGTTTTTTTTCATGTATTATAACTTTTTATGTATTTGTACCCTGTCGTAGTGTCTATACACTCATTTTTGTCCCGATTACTACTACCAGACGCAACGTAGTGCATATCGTTCGCATAAAGTCAATTGGTTGAATAAGACACCGAGACATCGGGAGGCATTCAAACAGTTTTATTCAAGGAAACTAGCCCATGCGTGCTGTTCAGTTCATTCTACGGAAGAACTCCGTGTATTGCAATTCTGTCTAGATAGTTAAGGACATCCTGAAATGTCGGGACTGCAGATGACAAATAGCCAAATATACTCAGTGACAAAAATAAAACACGAACACGAGGGACCCTACATCCAGGACATTGACCAAGGAGG
Organism: Ixodes persulcatus; assembly: GCA_013358835.2. Lineage (NCBI taxonomy): Eukaryota > Metazoa > Arthropoda > Arachnida > Ixodida > Ixodidae > Ixodes > Ixodes persulcatus. The sequence goes on from JABSTQ010002967.1 coordinate 3,106, forward strand.
TTGATCAAGTGTATCCCCGAAACTGGCACTTCGCAAAATTCGCAGTCTCGAGCAAACAAAAATTCATTTAGTATATATATATTTTTTTTTTCAATTCATATAATAATGTTTTAATCAGATGGATGTTCTGCCTTGGATGGATGTTCTGACTCGATGGATGTTTTGACTCAGATGAATATTTCGACTCTGATGGATGTTCTGACTCGATGGGTATTTTGACTCAATGGATGTTTAGACACGGATGGATGTTCTGACTCGATGGATGTTTCGACTCGGATGGATGTCTTGACTCGTTGGATGTTCTGACTCTGGTGTCACGTGACCTCTTGGATGTTTTGACTCGATGGATGTTCTGACCCAATGGATGTTCTGGCCATAAGCGACATTGATTTACCCGAAGTTTGCATATATAGGTGAAGGTGGGGGAGGGTGAAGGACACCACACTGGAAAGGGGGGAAAGCGATGGGAGAGGGTGTAGAGGCAAGCGAGTGAAGGACGATCCTCACGTCATGTCACCTCTCGGGATCGTCCTTCACTCTCTTGCCTCTACACCCTCTCCCATCGCTTTCCCCCCTTTCCAGTGTGGTGTCCTTCACCCTCCCCCACCTTCACCTATATATGCAAACTTCGGGTCAATAAATGTTCTTAAAAAGTAGGTTACAAGTCAAGAAGGTAGCGGCAAATGCCCCTCAAAGGGAATCATATATCACTCCGCCACCTCCCCATCCAATAGCGTCCCATCGTTTCCGTGACGTCGTGGCCAACGCGCGAGGAGGGTCGTGCCTTTCTGTACATATTTGCTTTATCTCTCGACTTTGACTTAGCATTGTGGAAGCCACGAGAGGGAGATTAAGTCTTCCCCCTTCCGATGGAAACAAAGACGACTTTCGGGGATTAGCTTCCCCTTCCGATGGATACAAAGGCCACTTCCAGGGGCTCGGTTTCCTCTCCGATGTATACAAAGGTCGCTTTCTCTAAAAGAAAAAGGGGGGGGGGGGGTGGTCGGAGACAAGTTGGCATCACTCTGTAGCCATTATCTATTCATTGAAGCGGAACAAGGGGTGTTTCCAGGGAACTATTCTTTCGACTGCGGATGGATTTCAAACAGTCGCATCACGATTATGGGAGGAGCTTCTCCTACCTTCTTGACTTGTAACCGACTCCGTTTCAAACATAGCGTGCAACGCAGTCAAAGCTAGCGCGCCGGTTTGCACTGCCGACCACGCCTACGTTTGTTCCACAGAATAGTGCGGCACCTCCAAAAAAAAAAAAAAAGTCGAAAAATGTACATCTTCGGAGCTAGTAACTGATAATGGCGTTATGATTTCGACAGAACACAGATTTTTTTCAATAAAAAGGAACAGATAATGTAAACTACTTTAAATTGTTTTCCGTTTTCGTCCGTGCGGCAGCCGCTTCGGGTTTTGGGTTGTGCGTCTGCCAGCGCCTTCCCCTGCCTCGCCGGTTTTGAGAAGATGGCGTCTAATCGCAGCAAGCTCAAGTACCTCTCCTGCTCGGATATTTCCGAAGATTCGTTGTGCGAAGATCTCGAAAGAGTGCAAGCAGGTGATCGACAACGTGTACGCGAGTACAAGAACGCGATTCCCGGAGATGTCGGTTCGTGAAATCCTGGAGAGGGTCAATAACGACACCGGAGTGTGCGCCCGTACTGTCGCGAAGTACAAGGCGCAGTGTCTATCTGGCAAGGTGGCGTCCCCGAAGCGAAGACCTCGCAACGTGAAGGTTTCGAGCTCGCGAACCGTCAAGCATGACGAGTTCACACTCAACGCCATTCGCCTGAAGGTGCATCGGAAGTACTCTGAGAGGGAGATTCCTACTCTTGATAGCATACTGGAGGCTGTCAACGAAGACGACGAGCTGCCCGAACTGTCGAAGACGACTTTGTGGAGGTTGCTCAAAGACATCGGCTTCACTTTTGGGAAGAGGAAACGGAGACTTGTGCTTATCGAGCGCAGCGACATCATTGCCTGGCTTCGAAGGTATCTCCGAGCCATCAAAGAATTCCGAAGACAGGGCAGGTACGGATCGTGCTATATGAATTTACTAATTGGAACATGTATGCCGTCTTCGCGTCGCATATACTGTAAACGACTTATTTTTCGCGCGGGCTCAATATTTCGCGATTTAGGTCAAAGCTGTAATTTTGGAATAATTCGCGGGTTCTAATTTTCGCGACCCGGTGGGATCTCAATGTAAATTTCGATATGTCTACATTTTACTGAAATTGTTTGCGGGACCTATTTTTCGCGAATTGTATGCGATTCGCGAAATTCAGGTGCTCGCGAAAATTAAGTCGTTTACAGTTTTCCACTTTGTCCATAATTTCAGAATTGTCAAATGTCGTCCTTGTGCTATTTGGAACAGCTTGCTCACCACACCGATTGCCCTAATTGAGATACGTAGATTTTAAGAAAAGCTTAGCGCATAACTTCATTTTACTTTTCCATAGTTAACTAAGTGTGCCAAATTAAGCCTGACTCAGTAAATGATCTATGTCGTGTTACATTATTGTGATATTGAAATTAACACAGATTTTGAAATAACAATATAAGGTGTTTTCGTGCAGGTCTATCGTCTACCTTGACGAAACCTGGGTGAACGCCGGACACACCAAGCAATTCGTCTGGCAAGACAAGACTGTGAAGTCCTCGCAGGACGCGTTCCTGAAGGGCTTGACGACAGGTCTGGCAGCGCCGTCTGGTAAAGGAGGCCGTCTGATTCTTGTCCATGCTGGTAGCAGCGAAACAGGCTTCGTTGAAGATGCTGCCGACTTCTTCAGGGCAAAGAAAGGCAACACTGCGGACTACCACTCCGAGATGGATGGCACCTACTTCGAAGGGTGGTTTTCAAGCCAGCTCCTAACCAAGATCCCTCCCAGAAGCATCATAGTGATGGACAATGCTCCATACCACAGTGTTGCTCTAGAAAAAGCACCCACGTCGTCGACTCGTTAAGCCGACATCCAGGCATGGCTCACAAAGAAGGGAATTTCATGGTCTGGTGACATGGTGAGGGCTGAACTCCTCGAGCTTTCCAAGAAGGTCAACACACCCGGCACTGTGTACCGGATCGACACCTTGGGAGCTGCCCACAGCCACGAAGTCCTGCGACTGCCTCCGTACCACTGTGAATTCAACCCCATTGAGCTGGTATGGAACAAGGTGAAGGGGTACGTGGCGAGCGAAAACAAGCTTTTTACGCTCTAAGAGGTCGAGCGGCTCCTACCAGAAGCACTGGCATCTGTGACCCAAGAGGACTGGCGAAACTGTTGTGTCCACGTTGAGCGTGTTGAAGATGAAGCGTGGGAGCGGGACATCATTGTCGACAGTGAAATTGAGCCAGTGGTATTCACTGTTGGATACACGAGTAGCTCCTCCGATGAATCTAGCCAAGACCTGAGCGGCATCGAGGAACTTGAGTAACGGGCGGGCACTCTGTATGTGTTTTCGTCTATCCAACGGCCCTTGTGAGGGCCACAACAATCTGTGCAAATCGGGCGTCTCTCGATGGCTTCAAACTCCTGTCTCTTTCAACAAAAAATAAAAAAATCACGAATGCAAAAGGAGTTGAGTGTCATCATTGCATGTGTGCAAGGAATCCCCACGTCGGTTGCCATTTTTCGTTCGCTATCACTGGCAGGAAGACTTGCATTTGAAGCAGATAGCCGAGAAAGCCTCCAATGACGAGCATTTGTATCGTCCTTCTAGAGTATTTGTTTCGCCCTGTGAAACACCTTGTAATCAGCTGCGGACGAGTACTGCAGTCGTAACACTAAACCTGCGCCTGCCAATAACGTAAAGGAGACACTGAAGGAAATACCCATCTTCTATCCCTTAAATATCACCCAGAGAAAGATCTTACTCTGTGGTGTTGTGCACCAGTATACTTGTGCTGCATTTGACTTATGTAAAATAGTATGTAACTCGAATCCAAACATTTTATTATCCCAGCATGAGAATGACTGTGATCTAGGGGTAAAGTGTTTTACCGTGATTTTTTCTTTATAGGTTGTTTACATTCTTTTCTACAATGATGCGAGGGGAGCTATAAAATGAAGCCTCAAATGGGAGCATATCTCTAACAAACTGTTATAGCTTTCCAATTATGTTTGCAACATCAAGACCAGGGGTTTCTCAGGAATTGAAATGAGGGGGGGGGGGGGGGGGTCTAAATGTTAGGGGGAAGGGGGGCATGGAGAATAGAGGGGTCGTTCCGAATTAAGGGGATGCCTTCAGAAAAACAAGGGGGTGTACAACTCCCCCCCCCCCCCCCCCCCTAGAGGGTGTGTAGGGAAATCACTGATAAAGACACGAGAATCAGATTTGCCCAGACCTCGCAGCAGTAACTTGTGTGAGAAAATTGGTTTCTGGTATGTAATAAAGCACCTGATGGAAGAAAGGTGTGGACAAAAATTGAAACAGCTATCTCATAATAAACTGTACAGGCCACAACTATTGTTGATCAACGTCTTGTTATGAACTTTAGGACAAGGCTGCTATCAATGCAATTCCTCATTCCACGCTGCACGAAAAAGCAATATAACTCGGTGTTGAAGGAAAATGACACTTGCATAGCGGCAGAGCAATGGTAGAAATGCGGCCTCTCGGCGACTTATGAATAGAAAGCAAGAAAAGAGGGATTGAAATATGCACTTCCGCAATGCGCGCAAAAATACGTCTTAAAAAAAACAAAAAACGTGCGCGTTTTGTAGATTCGAACCACCGCCACCGAGACGTCGCGATCGCTAGAGCAGCGCCTCGTACCGCTCGTCCACGAAACGCGCGGAGTAACACATTTTTTTTGTGTGTTTTCATGCGCACTACTTCCATACCTTTCCCAGCGTTGCACGCTATGTATGAAACGGAGTATAGTCACCAGGTGGCAGTGGGTCATGTGCATACGGGTTAAGGCTCCAGCTATGGAGCCAGGAGGATTGGACGAGTGCGGTCGTGTTTTTGGGCGCTCCGTGTTTTCGACATGGAAGACGCCTTGGCACGGACGGACTGCTGGGCCAGAATACCGTCTGAGCTTCTGGGTGAGAAACGCATGTCTCTTTGTAATATTCGGAGACGACAGGAACTTTTTATCGATTGATTTATATCGCACAAACGAGTGAAGAAGCCGGTGGGAGCTAGGCCTAACGCTCAGGCCGAACGCGGCCATGCCGCCGCAACAGGACGAGGATATGGCTAGAGACGAAGATCGTTCTAGAATGCACGACGAGAATATTCGCCGGTATCTCGAGGACCTAGCGAAGCAAAAAAAGGAAGAAGTGGACGCGGACAACGCAGCTAAAGCGGCGGGATGGCAAACTGCCAGGAGTCGAAAGTACAACCGCAAGCTGAAGAAGGAGTTCACCACGGCGGCTAAAAAGGATAGCCGAACTCACACGATCATACTGAGGGTACGTGAACTAAACGTCAACGGCCTCTCGAGAGGACATCTTTTAGGCGAAATCGCTAAAGCTGCAGGAGTGCAGGTTGCGGAAGCTTTCGCGGAGGATAGCCTATATATAAACAGCGCAAGCAACACAATCTCCATTCGCACGGACAACTCTGAGCGAGCAGGCAGGTACGTCGAGATCAAGGAGATCATAAGCAACAACAAGAAGATAGAAGTCCACGGACATGGAGCCACCCCGGGCGAATTTCAGCGAATAGTACTGACTAACGTGTACTACCCGACGGACGTAGTCGACGAAGCCGAACGGTTGAAGCACATGGTCAACTGCAACAAGCACACGGTGATCGTAGACGTGAAACGGATGGGAAGATCGATCCTGATTACCTTGGGAACAAGCAAGCTCCCCGCGTACATTAAGTTCTTCGGAGGAGTGTTCCCCTTCCACATCTACCGAGAAACCAAGAGAGCATGCATGAAATGCTGGAGATTAGGACAAAAAAATGGACGTATGCCCCGAGAAGGACAACGGAAGGTGCCCCAACTGTGGGGAATTTCACGAACACCCGCCAAGAGTCAGAGGTGTAAGAACGGAATACACGTGCACTCCTCGCTGCCTCATATGTGATGGTCAGCATTACACCGCCTGCAGGGAATGCAAGCAAAGATACGTAGAATTTCAGACGCCACGAGAAGCGAGAGAAAGAACCTTGCTGAAGAAGACAGACTCCCACTGCAACTCTGCCAGGCCAAGAACCCAAGGGAGAAACTGCGCCCAAACCCAAGGAGGGATATGCGCAAGCACTCCGCAAGCGAGAAACTGACAAGAAGGAAACGGAATTGGATAAGCTCCGCAAGGAGATGGAAAGGAAATTCGACGCCATGCGCATAGAGTATCAAACTCTAAAGAGGGAAAAGCTTGCTGCGGAGAGGGAAATCCCGGAACTTCGACAAAAGCTCCAAGAAGCCACGACCCCGCAGCGACAAGAAGCCGGACCATCTGAAATGCAGACGCAGTCAGTGACACGGGACCCGAGAAAGAAGGCGGCACCAGTGACGCAAATGGAAACCGAAGACGCACAATCCGAAGTACGTGTTGCCAAGAAACGAAGAAGCAGAGCCGACTCCGAAAGCACGGACGTGTCGGTATGCACGGATGCAGAGGATGGCTCGAACACACGCAAGAGGACGGACGAATTGTACGCAAGGATGCGAGACGTGATCAAGGGAATGTCCGCTCTGAACGACAGTGTGAGCACTCTGCAGAACAACGTGAGCGCTCTTAAGAACACTGTGATCGCACTACAAAACTCGTGCGAGGAAAGATTCCGCAAGATTGAGACGCACATAGGACTGATACCGTCAGCGTCACACGCCCAAAATGGAAGGTAGAGGCGGACTCAAGATCTGGCAGTGGAATGCGGGTGGTCTTGGTACCAAGATCAACTCGCTCAAGATGATACTGATGGACAGCAAGCCACCACCCGATATATTGGCACTTCAAGTAACGGATACGAACGGCAGTATACCCGGATACGACAGGTTTGACACGGAACAAGGCACAACGGGGAAAAACATTTGCACGTTCGTCAGGCGAGACTTGGCCGTCAAAAAGCACACAGTCTCGATGGACGAACCCACTAAACTCATAGTCACCGAAATTCTCCCCAAACGCAAAAAGCAACAAAGTCTGTTCATATGCAACATGTACTCCAGCCCGAAAGACACATCTGCGGAATGCGCGCAAGTTTTCAAAGCACTCAATCCACTGCTAGTAGATAACGCCGCCATAGTGTTAGGGGACTTTAATGCGCACCACACACTATGGGGGTATAGAACGGACTCAGTCAAAGGCAAAGCAGTCATAGATGCAGCAGACAGGTACAACGCAGTCCTACTCAACGACGTAACGTACCCACAAGAATAGGCAACAGCGTGCAAAGAAATACTACGCCGGATCTTGCCTTCTCGGTCAATCTGGAAGATGTCGTCTGGAAGAACACGCAAGAAAATTCAGGAAGCGACCACTATATCATTGAAGTTCAGGCTACGCTTCCGGGCTACGCTCCACACAAGGCAAGGATACAACCCTGCGTAGACTGGGACAAGTTCCGACGAGAGCGCGAAAACAGAGTCTTCACAAGCATCGAGGAAGGGAGCGCCACGGTTGTAGAAGACGCGGCGAACGCAACGAGGCAGGTCGAAAACCCCACGCAAGCAGAAACCATCGACTCCAGACTCGGAAATATGTTAGAAGCGTATTATTCTTTATACAACAGATGGAAGAGCACTGGTAAACGCTACAGCAAGCTGAGGAAAAGAGCGTCAAGGTTATACAAAGACATTAAGACTATGCCAAACAACTAAACCACCAGATATGGCAGCAAGTATGCGACGAAGCGCAGAACATGCTCCACACGAAGAGCCCGTGGCATCTGTTTCGCAAGATGCTGGCCCCGGAAAACACCAAGCCGGAAACGCAAAAACTTCTCATCAAGTTAATGAGAGACTATGTGGGAAACACGGAAGACCTCATTGCCGACCTCTACGCCAGATACCTATACCTGTTTTCACCTCAAGAAAAAAGTACGTTTTGCGCATTGTTCCTACGCGGCGCGAAATAGTTCTTACGAGATTCGGTTGTCGGAGGAAAAAGCGATGCTTTTGACGTTTGGAACGTGTACGTCTTGAGAAGATAACATATATCTAATCTAAAATTCACCTACCTATGTCTTCATTATCCACATAAAGGGGGAAATTAGTAATGTTCCGCGAGGAGCCGGACTTGTTTTACTTCGGTTCTTGAGGTGAAAACAGGTATAGACGCTCCACCGGAAGCAGGGGCAAATGACGTAAGCTACTCAGGAAACAGCAACCCGTTATTAGACGCTCCAATCAAGGAACACGAAATAAGACGGGCACTAGCTAAACTCAAGGTTTCCTCCGCCCCTGGAGAAGACAAAGTCAACAACAGAATGCTAAAGAACCTGGACGACAATTCAGTGCGGTGCCTCACTAATTACTTTAACGAAATCTGGACAACAGGGGTCATTCCAAAGGCCTTCAAACACGCGACGGTGTGTTTCATCCTCAAGCCCGGCAAGCCTCTGACTATCGACAATCTAAGACCAATCTCACTCACCTCGTGCGTGGGCAAGGTACTAGAACGCATCATACAAACAAGGATTCAAGAGTACATGGAAGAACACAACCTATTCACGGAGCACATGTTTGGATTTAGAAAACACCTATCCATGCAAGATGTGCTTCTCCAACTCAAGGAAGGTGTACACAAGCAGAAATGGACAGCACTAGCTGCACTCGACCTTAGAAAGGCCTTTGATCGAGTCTCTCACGTCGCCATCCTACGACAAGTGTCTGCACTCAACCTGGGCGAGAGAACATTCAACTACATCAAGGATTTGTTACAGAACAGGACGGCCAAAATACAACTAGAAGGAGAGCTAACCGACGAATTAGAAGTCAACAAAGGAAGAGGAACACCCCAGGGATCGGTAATATCGCCGCTACTCTTTAATTTGATAATGATCCCCATGTCAAGGAAGCTTCAAGAAGTTGAAGGACTCAAACATGCAGTGTACGCCGATGATATAACACTCTGGACTGCTCTGCCGTCACCGTCTAGAAACAACGTTATACACGCTGGCATAAAGATTGTACGACATGAAGCGAAAGAGGCTGGACTCGAATGTGCCACCGATAAATCAGTGCTACTAGTCCGGACATCAAAGAATCGCAAGTTAAGGGAGAACGAAGAATTCTACATCAAACTACAGAGGATGGACATTCCATGAGCGGATCAAGTAAATATTTTGGGGATGATAGTATCTATCGAGGATCGAAACAGAGAAGCGCTCACTAAATTAAGGAAGCAGGCGGATAATGTCGCGCGACTCATAAGGCCCACATCCAAAAGAAGTTACGGACTCAGAGAAAGTGGAACGTGTAGGCTAGTGCACGCCTTCACATTAAGTAGAATAATGTACGCTGCACCCTACATGAACTTAAAGAAGGCAGAGGAAGACTCCCTAGATGTCATTATAAGAAGATCTTTCAAGGCTGCGTTGGGGATTAGTCAGAAAACATCCAACGACGGCCTCGATGAAATGGGGATACACAACACTTTCGATGAAATGAGAAAGGCACAAAGACAGGTGCAAATCCAGCGACTATCACAAACCCGAACTGGAAGGCGGGTCCTACAGGACATAGGTGTTTTTACTAATGGATCAGGAAATGAAGGAGAAACACCCTATACGACAAGAATGGACTGACACAGTACGGAGTATTCCCCTTCCGAAGAATATGAGCTCGGCGCACAACTCAGGACGAAGGCTAGCTAGAGCCAAAGCTCTGAACAAGCTGCACGAAGGAAAGGTGCACATCTTCCACGCCGATGCTGGACCCTCGTAGTAATGCAAATGCTTCGCATTTTGTTTTAATACAAGGTGTTCGATGTCGGCAACGCTGAGAGTGATAATGTATCGGCCTCCGTTACGTTGCTTGATGTCTCGTTCAGGCTGCCGGTCGATCTTTGAAATATTGGCTGTGTTGACCTTTCGTTGATGTGTCCAGTCAGGTTCTCACCGTTTCGTTAAGGCCTCTCTCGGGTTTCGGCACCATGATGCAACAACGACTGACTTCATTCGTTGAGGAGGTCAACAACAGCGTTTATGTACAAGTATTTACATTAGGAATGTTCGTCATCATCCACTCAGGGCTAGGCCTCGATCCTTTTCACGTGCATATTTTTCCTCGGGATCCCGCTTCCTCTTTGTCGGGATTCCCGCTTAAATGTAATAAGTTTCAACAGGGAGTATTCACTGGCGGCCATAGCTGCGTGCGCGAATGCTGAGCGCCTGCTGAAGGCAAGCTTCCACGGTTCGTTTCCAGCGTGCAATTTGCACCATCAAGATTACCGGTCTTAGCAGCCTATTTATATAAGCTCGATTTGAGTATGCGCTCTAAACAAAAAAAGAAAGTGGGGTGTGGGTATGTTTATACAGCCTAAACTTAGCCTGCCTCAACGGGCGACTTGTCTCTTAGCGGCAATTGAGAAATTTAACCAGTGCAGTACAACCGCTAGCCTGGAGTCCTTAACTTACATAACGCCGTAGTGATACACGATTGCACGCCGGAACGATGCTTATCCAGATCGAAACATGCAGGGGTGGGGATTGAACCCAGGATCCCTGGGTTCTGCAGCGCCAACTTTCGTTCCACGTGCTCCGAGCTGGTGTGCGCTAGCCAACTCGGACACCGATCCCCCCAGCGCTTTAAATGTTGCCGTCAAGTCTGGCGTTCAGCGAATCTTTCCTATAGGAAGTATTCACTAGCGGCCATAGCTGTGTGCGCGACTGCTGAGCGCGTGCTGACGGCGTGCTTCCACAGTTCTATTGCAGCGTGCATTCCGCACCACCAAGATTGCCGATTTTAGCAGCCTATTAACGTGAGCTCGTTCCGAGCATGCGCTCTAAACACCGCCCTCAAATATGGCGTCTAGTGAATACTCCCTATAGACCCTTTCTGTTTCCTGTCGTTCTCAGTCACGTGGGTTCCGTATCTGGTATGCGGGGCGAAAAAATAATAAAACGTTTGAACCTGGAATTTGCGAGAAAATATAGCTGAGGCAAATCAGGAATGAGTGACAATCACACATTTTTCGTAAACACCTTCTAGCTTCGGGGAGAGATCAAAAAGATGTTTTACCGCATACCAGAAGTGACGATATTCAAGATGGCTGCGCGCTTGTGAAAAAGGTGTATAGACTTTTGCAAGCGTGAGTTCCTAACGGGTGCCCCACAGGTGCAAGCACGTGCCGCATGGGCGTGAAGGTAGCTTGGAAGGCTTGCGATTGCGCGTGCTCGCTCAAACGAGCAGTAGCATGGCGGCGGCCAGATTCCGTGTTTGCACTCGTCTATTAGCCCCGTGCGGGACCGAAAACGTCGCTGTGGTCGGCCTTCCACGATTGGCCGAACGCTGTCTATGACGTTGGAAAGGGGATTTATCATCGACGGAAATAAGAGGAACGAAAGAACTTTAATTTTGACGGTGTTGGCAGTGTTCCTTTGAGAGCGCAATGATTTCAAGCTTCCACCATGCTAATAACAAACACCATCGAACTTGTTGTTTGCAAGGTAATGACGTCACAAGGGGGAACCACAGGAGGGCGCCACCAAAACATCTCGCCGCTAATACGTCCCAGCATAGCAGAGGCTACAAGAGTGAGCTCCAAGCATTCAGTGTCCCTGCGAAGGACGTGGATACTCCAGGGTCGTTACGGAGGGTGGTCGCGCTTCTGCCCTTCCCTCAATTAGCATTTAATAAGACAAAATTATTAAGTAGCTTAAACCTGCTATACCTTGTGTGGTACAGGTTGGAGACAACTTTATATTTCAATTTTGTTTTGACTCTCTCCACTTAGACATTTGCCAAGGACGCGCGCTCGTACGTAGCGAGCATTGTTCAGGGGAACATGCTTTTTGCAAGTCGCTTCGACCTCGCAATCACGTAAAGTGAAACATGTGTGCTCACGGAGGCTATGAGAAAAACAGTACAAGATAATAATAAATATAAAAAAAATGCTTGACGGGACGCTGAGACTGGAAAGAGCATGATTTTGTTTTGGATGGTTTGTTATTTCTCATCTACATGCTGGCAGACGCTTGTATTAGTAGAAAAAATGTTTTTATTTGTAAACTTTTACTGGATCAAACTTATTCTTTGATCATAAAAAAGTTCAACAACCTGCCGCACAAAATTGCTGTAAAAGAATGCGAAACTGACTTCTGAATATTTCTAAATCACTCCCTGAGTCCCTGTATACCGCGTACATATGGAACACTGGTGCAATCGCAGGTCCTTTGCATTCACCAGTTCAAACAAGTATCTCGGTCATTGAAATTTCCCGCTGCTCGCTGCCCTTTTCGCTTCCCTAGAAAAACGCTAACACCCTTTCTTTCGTGACCCGTCGACTCTGCGCCGGAGTTGCTGAAGTCATCCTGATACAGACGCAAGCGCTTTTTTTTTTTTTTCGGGGCTGCCTCGGTTCGATCGGTGCAGCACAATAAATATCCATACCTAGTAATTGCCTTGCGAAAATACACGATGCAAGAGAGGCCGAGTAACCGCGGGATTTGCACCGAAGACTGGCGTTTCTTTGTGTCCCGAAGCTCAAGGACACTCGACCCATTTGAAGAAAGGGCTCGTTCCCGCTTCTCCCCAACATAGAAACTCTCGCCCACTACAGGAGGTGCACACACTGCATCCTCACTCAGAGGCAACAAAATGCAGCACCTGCTCTGAAACTCATCTTGTGCTCCTGTAGTTTGTGCTGTACTCGAAGGATCGCGTGCTAAAGGGCAACGCAAAGATTACCTTTTTGCGTTGGTTTTCCTCCCAAAACTCAAAATATGGAGATCTTCAAAGATTCATATATCGTTCGAGAAACCTGTAGTAATTCCCCCACCGTTTTTATATAAAAAACAAGCAGTGCTAGGAAGTACTCTATGCACATGGTACTTAAAGTTATACTGTTTAGAAAAATTGTACTTTACTTTAAGTAAATTGTCTGAGCATGTACTTCTATTTTTTGAGGAAAGTAAAACTCCCCACTTCAATGTACATTCCTCGAATTTGAAAACAGAAAAATGGCGGTATCGTCGTGTGAAAACGCGCTCTTTCGAGACGTCATCTGGTCATTTCTCTGAGAGAAGTAATGACGGCTGTAAGACCGTTGGAAATAAGTGCCTTTAAGTTGATTGTGTCAAATAGCTCGTCGAGAGTAAAACAACTACTCTGCGGCGACTTGACCTTATACAATATTTGCTGCCATTTCTGTAAAAACACTGATGCGCCTCCGATTACCCCTAAAGCAATGCATACCAGTTAAAAAAACACAGTATAGGGAACGAAAGGGCATCATGAAAGATTGTGTTAAAAGTGCTTGTACTTTACCGTGAAACATATTGCATTTATATACGTTACTTCAAGTACATTGCACCCGGTGTACTTACTACTTTACTTGGAGTACATAATCTCTCATTTACTTTGTACTTTACCTCAAGTCCTTTTTAGATGTACTTTATGGAACACTCTAAACAAGCAAACACTGTCTAAAAAATCAAGCTCAGAGAGTGCTAAACCTCAAAATGCAAATGACTTTTCGCAGCACATCATTGACCAAACAAACGAGAAAGTACAAAACAATTAGGCATGCGCAGAAGCAGAACCAGCTATTAAAGCATTTCTGTGAAAAAAACAAGCCGATTCATATTTGGCTAGCACAAGTTCGCTAACGGATCAAAACCTCCGTAATTTCCTTTTACCATAAAAAACATATAAAAGTAACTTCAAAAGTAATTCACTACTTTTTTACGGTAATTAGTATTTTCTCAATTACTTTCTATTTGAGTAATTTCTACTCTACTCAAATTACTTTTGAGGGAAATACTCAGTAACTTAACTTAAATACTTTTCTTGAGTAACTTGTACATGTCTGCTTACGACCATGTAAGCGACGCCCATGTAAGTCACTGAATTATTGCATCATACCGCGGCCACATGGCAAAATTAATGTAATTTTGATCGAATGACATTATGGGGTCGACAAATCTGCTTGCGGCGCTCGTATGATCACTCAAGACCGCGAGCTGATTAAATCGTATATCACTGAATAAAAATATATTAACTTTTCCGCGTGGCAGGGGTACTAAACTTACTACTTACTCAATCAATTTACTTCTCCCTTTGGGCTCGAGCTGCCTTAAAACAAAATATAACTTATTTTGTATATAATAATTCTATTATCTTAATATAGTTAAGATTCTAGTATAAACGTGGTAAAGGCAATAAAATAACATTAGTATAAATAAACACAGAACCACAAACAACGCACTTTCAATAATTACACAAACTTGTTTTTCACCTTCCAGTGAAAACGAAATTACCGCGCATATTTACAAATGTCGACGCAACTGCACAAGAATAACGACAAAGAACAAAATTCCAATATATCAGGCGATTAAAAAAAAACATTGCAGCATTTTACTTGCGTCCTACATGATCAAAAAAGCCCGTAAATAAGTTGTTTCTCACCTGTCGATTGTATCCATACGTCCCATAACATACGTGACGAAAACTTTTAAACACGAACTCCAAGAAGCCTCTCTCTGTCGAGAGCGAGGTCTATCGATTAATCGACCAGAGTCATCGTTGGCTAGTTGTCAACCATGTCACTGAAACCATAGCAGGACTTGTTTCACGAATCCATGTAAATGCCGTATGAAGCGAACTAAAAAAAACTACCCGAGACTACGGTGATGACAGAAATACGACGGGAAACAAGTCTCAAAAGTACCACACATGAGAGCAGCGGCGACGAAAGGCTTAACGTTGTCAACCCATCTCTTGCTCGTGTGCGCTCCCGGCGACAATGACTGGATTTTTCTTCGGTTTCCTTCCCTTCTGAAATGTCTCAGCGTTCCTTTTCAGACAGTCAGCAGCTCACACACAACGTAAATTTACCAGAATCGGAGCCCGTATGAGGGAAGAATCCTGAAGATGTGTCGACGGAGCCGGTTCTTTCGAAAGGTGTGGGGAGCTGCGGGACTGCACGTAGTCCGGCGGTTACAGGGATACTCATAAATATAAATTTGGTACTCTCAGCCTTGGTAACGCGTTGTATATGTTACGTTAATATTATATATACAAAAAATTGTAGAAGACTGCGCCTTTAAAACGTATATTAATGTCGGATAAACGCGCACGAACACCACCGCGCCGCTTGACAAGAAACATTTTTTTCACGTCGATAGCATCGATAGCAGATATTTTCTCACGTAGTTGCGCCATGGCCTCCCTTCCTCCGACATTGTGACGTAATCTCTCAGAGCGCTCTGGCCTTCTTCTCTATGAGGTGTTGCCTCCACCGATTGGCCGGGAAAGGATATGGGAGAGGAGCGCCCTACTACGTCACAGCGCGTTTTCGTGCGCGTTCAGAAAAAGTTGAAATCATCTAACTTTCTTACGTGCACGCCCAAAATGCGCAAGGAATCAGCTTGACGTCACGAAATACGCAATATTCGGGAAGCACACAACCTACGCGCGCACAAAAACGCGTTGGTTTGGATCGCGCTTTACATGGCTAGACGTGAGATTGAGACTCCATCTATCGCACGTATGGCGTCATGAGGTTCTATGAGCTACATTTTTTATCACCAACTGAGCTTAAAGAATTTGTATTCATTCCGTACCCACATCTTCTAATTTTGGCAATGTGACGTAGGAAAGCTACTTCGATACTTTTTTTTTTATCGCTGCAAACAAAAACTTTTGGCGATAACGAATTTTTGTTTTCGGTCACTTTATGCAGATGTTCAAATTTATCTTGCGTTTTAGACGAGGTAGGTGTGCGTGCCTTTGAAGAGCAGCAGTCAAGATAACGCTCTTTTTCCCACATTGCAATTTTATGAATCCGTCCAAAACCTCCCAGGTTTCTCAACTCAATCTTAACTGAACTGGCGCCGTTTCTAAGGCTGCCAATCTCACTAAATCCTTCATTTATTTTCTCTCAACTGAGCCTTTGAAGGGCATAAAATGTGCTGTTCAATTAATGGTGTTTCTTGGGGCATTCTGTCTGAAAGAAATGCTACACCTAGTTGGTAATAGGGTCGATTAAAACAAACTGCTGTTTTTTCTTGCCGTCTTTCAGGAACTAAACGACATCCACCACGGCCGTGGGACCCCGTCCCGGCTTGACTTGGAAGTCGTCTTAGAAACTAAAGTGGACAGGAGAGGGCGGGAGGTCCTCGCACAATCCGAGGACGACTCGGTTCTCTCGGGATGGTACAACTTCATCTACTGGCTTCTGGATTTTCTCCTCTCTGAACAGTACGACGCAGGTGAGACTCTTTGCATATTAATTCGGAGAAAATGGATACCGTAAAATGTAACTACGAAAATAATGAGTGATTTCCTGAAAATTACTGCCTGAAAGAAATTCACTACATTACCAAAGTATTAGCGTAGGAACGCAATTCATTACATACTTATTAAAACAAAAAGTAATATTATTACAGGGTGATTTCAGATAAGATAGACTAAAGGGTGGCTGTCGACATTTTTAAATCAACTGATGTTTTTATATGCCATTGTCTAGTGTCTGGTATAAACGAATCCACACTTAGTTTTGACCAGAAAAAAAATTGGGGACTGGAAGATCCGTAAGGCGTGAAGAGGTGGACAGTTGCATGACCGCGCACTGACGGAGGGAGCAAGTTTGAAATTGAATAACTAAAACGATAAAATTAGGGGATTTTTAATACTTTTCAGAAAGAAATTATGGGTACAGCTTGCTTTTAACATAGAGTTATAATATGTATTTAAATTATATTTATTTTTTCAAAAATCGCCAACATGCCTGCTCGAACGACAAATGGCAAAATTTGGAGGCCAGCATTTTATGATATAATTTAATCACAATCATATACTTTACACATAGTATTCTACTTATATATGGCTAATATTTAAAGTATATATTAGGTACCTAGGTGATACGATAGTCGTAATATATTTAGGCAAACCTGGGGAAAAAATCAAACAACGAGAAATTCTGATGCAAATTAAAAAAACACCACCTTCAATTGTTTTTAAATTTGGGCACCCTGTCATACCCTATTTCGGAATTCATTTCTATTAAAACATGTTGCATTATTTGATTGAGAAAGAAAACACAACTCTCCAAAGTAGAGCCCTTTTTCAAAGCCTACACTTAGCAGTGCCATATACGACAAGTGACCCTGAGTTCCAGTTTCATGACACCAACACAGATATTTTATATATTTCTATTCAGATGAGGCCATTGATAACTATAGCAATGGTTCATACAGTAAAAGTGAAGAGAAACTACTTTGTACAGAGACCTATCATATTACGGACTAGTGATCCGAGAAAAGATCCTGCAGCTATTGGCCACTGGGAACTTTGTTGTTCTACGACACTATATGCTCCTCCCTCTCCCCCCCCCCCCCTATATCCATCTCTATCTCTCTTTGTTATATATATATATCCTTGACTTAAATCTAGAATAGAAACCTATTCAAGCATTCCTCTTTTGCGTGATAGCGTTCTGTGGCTCGCAACAATCATTTCCTCACGAAGATCACGATTATGGCGCAGTATTTGACGGAAGTAGCAGACGACACTCCTCTCTAGTTCTGGCAAAACGGACAATACAATCTTTTTTTTTTCGTATTTCCCCACTAACTGTCAAGGATAAGGCGATTCGCTTCAACCAGCAAAAGATGGCCGCCGATGCCTGTTTACTGAGCAGTCGTGCCTGTCGCCATCCCACTCGCTAGAGTCACGGGTAATTATATCAGGCACAATGAGGCACACCGACAGACAGCAGAATCCCTAAATACTCGAGCCCCGCCTAAATGCAATAGAGCGTGAACACTGTCGGCATTTTAACCCAGGAAAGGTTAACATGGCGACAGTGTTTACGCTCTAGGTAAGAAAAAGCATGGCGTGTGGTATGAGCCGGATTCTTACACGACTTGCAAGGTGAGCAATGAGAACGTGTCTGCTGTTCTAGAGTACTTCACGAAAGACGAGCTACAATGTTCGGCCCAAGGTCCCAACCAGAAGGACGTGATCTCTGTCATGCTCGACGGCGAGAAAACATTCGTGCCAAAGCGCTTCCTGACACGCTCAATCCGAGAGGCATTTCGTGTATACAAAGACAAGCATCCTGATTCCGGCGTTGGGCTAACGAAACTTTATTCCTTGCACCCTAGATGGGTCAAATGTATTGCAAACCAGGAAGTGGGCGTTTGTGTGCGCTGCGCCAATTATTACCTTTGTATCTCCGCTGTAGAAAACGTTACAGGCTCAACCTTTAACACTGGTGAAATGATGTCAGCATTTCTGTGCGACCCACTAACAAGTTTGTGTCTTTAAGGAGACTATGATCACTACCCAAAAGGCCAGTCTCTTACACTCGAGGAACTCCATATCCCAGAGAATGAAGCGATTGTGCTTACAACATGGAAGTCCGGCGACCTTGTGAAAAAAACCAAAAAACATTGGATCTTGAAACTTTCCTAAAAGTCGTTGAAATAACGGTTTAAAGTTGGATATTTCACAACCATATCCGACAACTGCAAGATAAAGCGATCTACGATGAAAAGCAGTACGTGCAACGCGGGAGCATTGTCTTTCACTTTGATTTCGCTGAAAACTAAACCATCGTAGTTGCTGACAAAAGTTCAAGCATACCACTGGAGAAAAACAAGTTACGATATTTACATGTTTAGTGACGACAACAAAATCTACAAACAGCTTTGCAATCATCAGTGAACACCTGTGTGACGATGCCGCTCACACGTGCTTGGCTCTAGAAAAAGTGCAAGAGTCGGTTGACCACAACGTTGCGGTATACTCGCACGTGACGTACGTAAGTGACGGGGCCACCAGTCATTTTAAGAATTGCTACCAGCTTCACCAGTTTGCACAGAACGATTTCCCACATTTCCCACAAGCTTAGTGGTCATTTTCTGCATCTGGACATGGGAAAATGCATGCGACGGAGTTGGCGGACTCGTGAAGCACCAGACCACGATGAACAACATGAAAGAACGTTCAATAAACGCAATTCAGACAGCTATAACAATGGTGAGCGTTCTATTTGAGAAACTGGGTGCATCTTGTGTATCTGGACGAAAATGAACGTGTTCGGTATCGTCAACAAAAAAAGAAGAGTATAGCTGACGGTCCGCGCCTTTCCTGGCATTCAGTCTTTGCACGCGTGGTGGCTGTGGAAGTCATTATCAGAAGGAACCTGTGACATATATGTAGCACAGACTGTCGGATCTGGTTAGAGTAAAGTTTATTAAATGGGTACAGCGAGGTAAGTTTTAGCATAGAGTGTTGAATTTGATTCCCCAAGGACTGCTCATTTTTAATGCAGGCACATCTTATTTATCACAGTTTTCTTCACGGAGCATTTAACCTACTGTTTTACTTGGTAATTGCTTATAATCTTTATCTGATCATACCACGAGAGTCCCAAAACGTTAGCCTCGTGCAGGATAAAACATCTCGGCTTGCCACGATCCATTCGTACACCGAGAGTATCGAAGCTGCCACAGTCAGGCGCGGTGGCACCCTTCACCTGAAATGGTTTGTCCCCGGGAATACATAGCTAACCTAAACAATTTTAGTATTCTATCTTATTCTTATGAGTGAAACTAAACTTATTTCTTTTATTCTAAATATAAAATACACCGGAAAGTAAAGCTCCACACTGCATCTCTTTTCTCGAATCAGCAGTCTCTAATATGATATCTTTTTCTACGCTGTATATAAAATGCTGTATGTAGTTTCTCTTCACTTTTACTGTGTGACCGATTGCTATAGTTGTTAATGACCTAGTCTGAATAAAAATATATGAAAGATTTGTGTTAGTTTCATGAAACTGGAACTCAGAGTCACTTCTTATATAGGGCACTGCTAAGTGTCGGCTTTGAAAAGGAACCCTAATTTGGAGAGTTATATCTTCTTTCTCAATAAAATAATGGAACATGTTTTTAATAGAAATGAATGCCGAAATAGCCTATAACAGGGTACCCAAATGTGAGAAAAATCGAAGGTGGTGTTTTTTTTTTTTTTATTCGCATCGGAAGTTTTCGTTGTTTGATTTTTCCCCATGTTTGCCTAAATATACCACGATTATCTTATCAGTCAGATACATACTATGTATTTAAAAAATAGCCACATATAAGTAGAATACTATCTGAAAATTATATGATTATGATTAAATTATTTCATGAGATACGGGCCTCCAAATTTTGCCTTTTGTCGTTCGTGCTCGCATGTTTGGCAATGTTTAGAACAATAAATATAATTTAAATAAATATTATTTTTATATATTACAAGCAAGCTGCACCCATAGTTTGTTTCTAAAAAGTATTACAAATCCCCTAATTTTATCGTTTTAGTTATTCTATTTCAAACATGCCTCCTCCGTCAGTGCGCGTTACTGCAACTGTCCACATCTTCATGCCTTGCGAATTTTCCTGTTCCCAAATTGTTTTTCTGCTCAAAACTAAGTGTGGATTCGTTTATACCAGACACAATATAATGGAATATAAAAACATCAGTTGGTTTAAAAAGTTTCGACCAGCCCCCTTTGGTCGATCTTCGCTGAAATACTTTCGCCTTCGATTGAGTTTCTAATCCGAAATCTTCATGTGTGTTTTTTGATACTTAATAAATAATTTAAAAAGTGCAAGCTCGTTATACGTTTCTATTCGGATTGTATTCGAGTACGCGGTCACGTCTGCTATGGGTCATTGTTTGTTTATCAACCGGCCGCCTTCGGGCATACACCAGCGCACACTTGGAGATGGCAGGCATGTCATGTGCCGCCTACCACTGCAAAAAAAAAAAAAAAAAAAAAAGATTTTGCGAGGTGGTGGAAAATCATTTTTCAGTTTCCCGAAGACCGAACAAACGGGAGTAATTAAGTTACTTCAGCGTTCAAATCAAACTGGCAGAGCTATCCAAGTCTGGCTTCAAAGTGGCCACTGACGCCTCAACACGCGATTATGACAACTCCACGGAAATGGCGGAGAACTTCACGGACGAGAGACCAGATGCACAATCTGAACACCCAGTCCTGTGGCCGGGTGGGCAGCCAGTCAAATCAGCTATCATGCTTGCTAAGTTAACTGCAATCAGAAACATAGGGAACACCTCGAAAGACGTTCTGTTGAAGAACAAGAAATACTCGCACGCGAAAATGACACCACCTTACGACTTAGGTCGTCACCTAGCCGGTAACATCAGGCGTGCCTTTGACAAACGTTTCACCGATATATTGCACCAAATAAGAGTTCAGCTGAAGGCGCACTTGAGGCCGCCGATCGACATTCGAAACAAAGACATGGTGTGCAAGGACTGCCTGGACACGTACGTCAACAAGTACTTGAATGTACTTTTGAACTGCTTCGTCAAGCGAGCAAACAAACACTGGTCACTGGGAAAAGAAATGCGTAAGCAAAAAAGATGACACACTGCTAGCACGTAGTAGATTGCAGCGTGCTAGTCTTATTTACCGGGCAGTGTGAGCTGGACTATGTTATCCCTTTCCCCTGTTTTGTTTTTCGTTTTTACCAACGCCGCGAAAGCAAATAAAGAAACGTGTAACGTGCAGGTAAAAACAAATGACCGCATCTCCACGTGGTGAATGATGTTGATTGGGGTAAAGCTCTGGTGGTGCTGATGATACTGATTTTATTGTTCATAGGTAGTGCTGATGGTGCTGATTTTTTTTATTGCTCATAGGTAGTACTGAGTTCCGGGTAGCGTTTCGACTTCAATATTACTGTTTTATAGTCGTTGAAATGCAGAGCCATGCATGCAAAGCTTAACGCGATTGTATACGCATTTGACCACAGCGCCCTCTCCTGTATAGACGTTGAGTGGCTACATGCAACGTTTCATCCATGACACCCCCAGCTCTTGAGTTACTACCACATTTCAGAGCCCCCTACTCGTCCCGCAGTCGTGGCCGAGTGGTTAAGGCGATGGACTAGAAGTCCATTGGGGTCACCCCGCACAGGTTCGAATCCTGTCGACTGCGCAAACCTTTTTTCTTTTTTTGTGAGCACGGACGCCGGACGGACGGACGGACGGACAAGGCTAGGCCCTAAAGAGCTTGGCCCATAAAAAAAAAAGTTAACCTCTTTTTTTGTTTTAAGTTTCGTCGTGTTGCTTTCGCTTTGTTTGTTGTGGACCCAACACCGACGGCTATCACCACCGGCTCGTTTTCAATGCTCCCACCGACCCCCCGCGAGTTCGTTGTCTTTGCTGGGTTCGTATCGCCTGCCAACTTTGTTTCATTCGCCGTTGTCCGCAACTAAACTTTCCCGCTAAATTGAGCGGGGAATTTTTCCCGCTAAATTTAGCGGAAATTTCTTTTTTTGCGCTAAATTTAGCGGAAATTTTCCCCTAAATAGGAGGTGAGCAGGAGAGGAGGAGGGGCATAGCCTCCTCTCCGTACCTTCCCCTCTTCCTCCTCAAGAGCTGCGCTTCGGTGTTACAGGGGATTGTGAACGTCTTTCATTTTTTTATAAAGGGTTATATTAAATATTTTTATAGAGCGACCAAGAGTTATATTAGCGCTTGAAACGCCGGCTCACGTCTTTTTTATGGCCGCCATGGGGCTTCAAACTTGAGCGCCACATAAAAGCAAATGATTTGCGAACCGTCGACTACATACCTGTGTATTTGACAGTCCGGAAATCAGTTTGATACGACATTTACAAGCGCCAGTGATCGATAAAATCTACATGAGAAGTATTTTTCACTCCACTTTTTCTCAGATTGCTCTTCGATCGCTGAAAAATTGTCTTGCTTTGTATGTTTATACAGCCTTGATGTTCGTACGCCTCCACGGGTGACCGGTCGCTTAGCTGCAGATGAGAAACTTAGCCAGTGCAGTACAACCGCTAACCTGGGTTTTTTTAACGTGCATCGCGAAGTAGTGATTACTCAAATGTGTGCCGCAATGAAACTCATCCAGATCGAAACGGGCAGCGGGTGGGGATCGAACCCAGGAGGTTCTCAACGCAAGCTTTCGCTCCACGCTCCGAGATGAGACGCGTTAGTCCACTCGGCCACCGATGCCCCCTTTCAATCGCTGAAGGATCGAGTAGCCGTACCTATATTGGAGGTATCGCGCCCGCTTTAGCCATCGGATGGAGGGCATCTCTGTTCTCAATTTCGAGGTCTAGTGTGAAAAAGTTAGCACCAATGGTGGCCCCAAACGTCCTTTATAGCGCTGTGATCAGGAAAGCTTACATTGATTAGAAACTACGGGCATCTGCTTCAAACGATGTATATGCGAAATATTTCTGCTAGGAGCCGCACCGGGACGTCACTGTCGTGTAGCATGCTTCCCATACATCTCATATATTCGCATGTTTAGCATAGACATCGAAGTAATCTTCCACGCTTTGACGGCTATTTCGATTACGTTACTTGCAGAGTTACTTCGGGAGCTCAAAGGTACAGATATAATCGAAACTGTTGACCTTGTAAGTTTTCTCACCGCCTGCGTGACAACGTTTAAAGATGCGCGCGCACATTATCGCGATGACCTTAATGCGTTTTGTTTTCGGCATCTTCGAACAGATATATCGATACGAACCTCACGTATTTATGCTATACTTGGTGGGTGTTCTATACGTACTCTTCGGTGTCCTGGGATGCGGCTTGTACATCATGCAACGTAAAAGGGACCGATGGGGAGGAGAGCGAACTCAAGACTTGAGCGACAACATGCGTTGCATGCTACAACTCTTCACGCTAGCCTACATCACTCTTCTCGCCAGTCTCGTGTAAGTTCTCTCGTTCGGTTGCTATTTTTTGGGCACGAGATAGGACTATGCTGCAATCTGCCACTAAATTCAACCAACATCATATCGTTGGAAGCGGCGTTTCTAAAATAACTATTTTAGAAACGCCACCTATGAAAGCGACCTATCGACCCGAGGGACAATAGGAATCTTTCACATGTCGTATTTTTTAAAACAACGCAGAGGGGAACCCAAATCGCCAATTTTATGCATGTTTTTAAAGCGCACAGGAAGCAGTACATGGCCAGTGATAACGTTCTGCTCGGGCCTTCTTATAAGGTAACCAGCACTTGAAGATTGGCGTTATTTATATGTAAAAAAAAAACTATATTTTATATCTGCGAATTATAAAAAAGTTATGTTGTATCCTTTGAAAACCATTGCGTGAAAGGACCTGAATAATACAGATATAAACAATAACCATCTTTGATTTTAAATACTCGTGATCCACAAAGGACCAACAATAAGCATATTATAATCCGTTTGTTTTTAAGTCCGAGCCCTCCTAGCGCCAAGTGGACTGTCAAGCTTGTCAGAAAGTGATACATCACTTCAATTTTCGGGTTTCTTTCCACGCGTTAGCGACAATTCACCTATTAAATTGCAAGGAATGCGTCGCGAAATCGCGTTTCTAGCGTGTACGTCTGCATTTGTACGTGTTGCGACTATGTTTTAGCATCACTCGCAACTGAAGCAGTGTAATACTATCAACGTATTGGTAACTTACAATCAGAACCTGTTGAAGTACCTCTGAGAAGTGTTGTCCCCTGATCTGAAACTTGAATCTCAGGTCACTATACTACGTTTCACGTTAAGTGCTTGCGAAAACACTACAAAACTGAGCTCCGGGCCTTTAGCGTCCCTGCCGAACGCACGCGCTCTTGCAGTCAACTTTGGTTTCGCTCGCAGATAAAGTAAAACAAAGAATTGTACCGATTGTCTAAGCCATTTGTTTCATTTTGTTCCATTCCAAGAAGCGATATGGGGATGTGCAGGTCCCCCTCAAGGAGCGGCGAAAGCTCGAATTAGGTTTTAGTTTACAGAAGGAAGTGGCGCTACCTTTCTAGCGGCAAAAAAAAAAAAAGTAAAAATTGCTTTTAAGGGATGGATTTAAACCGCAACACTCTAGGGCAAGACATTTCGATGGGTTGACGCACTAGACAGCCTGGCACACCAGAGTGCCAAGACATTTGGCCGGTTTTGTTTCCCTTTCAGTATCATTTATTACAATGAGTCCCCTGCACTAACATTGAGCACCACTTCTACACAGTGCACAAGCGCTATTCATTTCACCCGAATTCCCACCTGCCACACCCTTGCTCTGCAAGAAAGGTGTCCAGTTTTGTTTTTAGAAGGGACGCAATCCCAGAAGAACTGTCGGCACGCATTCGGGCTCGCCCTGCGGGGCTAGTAGGTGGCGCAAGCAGCCGCCCGATTAAAAAGAGCTCAGTCGTACGCATTTATCCATCCATTCATACGACCCCCCAAAACACACACACTCGCACACGCAGACGCACACACACACGCACGCACGCACGCACGTACGCACACACACACGCACACACACACACACACAAACACATACACACACAAACACACACACACACACACACACACACACACACACACACACACACACACACACACACACACACACACGCACGCACACACACACACACCGGGTGCATTCGGTGCACCCGCCTCGCATTTTGGTGCACCCGCCTCGTGGTGTCGTCTTTATGTGGGATACGTTTGTTACCCCTGGCCAGAGTCATTTTGAACGTTCGCACATATCGCGCCTTGTTTTTCTCGCTTTCGAACTCAACAAGTGCACGATCGTATTCGGCTCTGTAGACCGCACACTGGGGTGTTTATTCCAAAAACTAGGAATGAAAGTTTTAATATACTTTTCACCAAGTGTCACCTTACAAATTCGCACCATTAAATAGGGGCTTGTTTTCATGCGTATATATTGGTACATACCGTAAAAACTCTAGCAAATCATATACAATCAAAACTGCCTTCCTTGCATCACAGCGAGTACTGAAAAACGAAATTTGCTTTAGTTAAAGTTAAAGAGGAAACCATATGAAATTTATAGAAACAAAACCTATGAACAATACTATATTGCAACTGATTTGGTGTGTTGCTCTTGCCTTACGCAAGCGCGCACACAGGCGCGCACATGCGCGGCAACGAAGTTTTAATGCGTGAGCATTAGAACGCTCTTTTTGGCGAAAGCCCTTCGATGTCTTACGTTTATCAGCTAGAGAGAGAGAGAGGGAGAAGGAGGAGGAGAGGGTGACGTGTACGAAGCTCCCATTGATCCGAAGCGCTGACGTTGGCACGCGTCAATCTCTCCCCCTCCTTCTCCCTCTCTCCCCATAGCTGACAAACTGAAAGACACCGCCGGGTTTTCGCCAAAATGAGCACTTTTGTTTTCGTCCAAGTCACAGGCACTGCTGGCGCGGAGCCAGAGAGGAGGAGGCGGCGCGCTACACCCCCTAGGTAACAAAGCCTTATGGTGAATTCTGTTCGCAGATCTCGAGCGCTCCAAGAGCGCTCCATTTGGAGCGCGCATATTCCGCAGGCAGATCTGGCTCAAGTTGGTCATCTTCCGCTCGTAGATCTCTAGCAGCGCCCGATCCATGGAGTGCCTCCAACCCCGCCGAACTTGCTCCGCGGGATTTTAGGGATCTTTGCGGAAGTTGACAAAGCGCGCTACGCCATTTCCTTTAACTCGGTGGTGGCGCATGCGCGACGAGGTCGTTAGTCCGACCGGCCGCGCCGTCGACGGCGTTGAGTTGGTCGAGCTGGATCTGCTCGGATGCGTCAGTCGTTTTACGCGGGATTGTGACAGCTCGAACGCTTCTACCACGCGTAGATAAGGGATGCAAAGCCGGGACTGGAGCGTGGCAAATTGAAAGCGCTGGCATCTGTGATCGTGAGAGAAAGAACGAGAAAAAGAACGGCAGAAAATCGCAAGGTTAGGCTTGTTCATTTTGCAGCCACTGATAGTTTACTTTTTTTACACTGCATGCCGCCGGCGTTTTCTCGTGCAATAAAGCAAGAACAGATTAGGCAACGACCGTGCAAGTGATGCCGAGTCAGCGCTCGGCTTCGGGGTCAAGTTTGAACTTTGTGGCCAATCTGGACCCAGTATCGGCCTTCACTGACGATGCCATCTCATTAAAGGAGCTGTGCAACAGTTATAGTGATTTGCTTAAATAATTTGGGAGTTGGTGTCTCGACCTTTCTGAGTAAAAAACAAAAAAACCGCTTTTGCCTGCATGTCCTAGTTTTATTTTAAAAATGAACAAAGATTGAGGTTTTCGGCGCCTCTCAACTCCTTCACTAACTTCCGAGTCACGTGCGCTGCGACGTCAATGGGGAAGGCGCGGGGTTCCGGTGAAGCTCTCCCTTTAGAGCCAACAGTAAGCAGCGAGAACTCATCCGCTCGCGACCGCGTGAGACCAGACTTGTACACGTTACTGAAAAATAGTAAGGAATTACATTTACAATTACTCAAGGCTAAATTGTAATTCATTACAATTACAATTACCCTCCCATAAAAGTAAGTGACCGTTACCCCAAAAAGTAATCCGTTACTTTCATGGCGTTACTTTCAACATTATTTTCCTCAATTAAAAACAAAGGAAAGGGGGTTATTCAAGTTTTTATTGTTGCCACATGTTCTGTGTATTGACATTGAGTATTTTGAGCAACAGCTGTCGTTAAACATTTTTTGCGTTATTTCTTACTGAAGATGTCCACTGATACGCTGAACACCCTCTGAACTGAGGCACTGGATGGGAGTACCATATTGTGCCTCACGAATGTTTTATGCTCTGCATCGAGCTTTTTTCAGCGAAGCATTCGAAGTACTATTTACCTCGAAGATAGAGCAAAGCTTCGTCGCTGCAGCCGTTGCCTGATATTTGAGAGTTTTAGTAGAGTTGGTAACAGTAATGTGATTATTAAATAATAAATAAGGTTTGACTCGATATTCTTGTTCCTTTGGTTTCTGAACAAGGTCGAGCCTAGTTGAGACGTTGGTGAATAGGAAAAAGTTTCCAATATTTAAATATAAGTAATCGAGAAACAAACAACAACAGGACACTTATGCCAACAATTAATTAGAACGTTGGTTAAAACAAGGAAATGTAAACGCACGTTTGCCGTGTGTACTACCTTTCTTGATGCCGCTTCAAAACCACACGGAGCACGGACCGACTGCAGTTTACTCCGGTGTTCTCCAGATAGACGTCCGCTGATGCCAAGGGCAGCGAAGGACAGAAAACTAAGTAAGCCGCGCGAGAGAGTGAAACTCGTGAGTGAAACTCACGAGTTTCACTCTCTCCTCAAGCCTAGAATATCAAGGTCTACGTCAGCCACCATCATGTTCTCTTTGTAAAAATATCAGCTTGAGATAAGATGCGTCCTGCTGGGGTAAAAACAGGAAGAAAAAAGGAAGACTAATAACCATTTTCGAAGTGCTCGCAAAAAGCTGACTCACAAAAAGGGTAACTGAGATGCAGATAACCTGGCTGGAATTCACAAATAAAGTAGGCCAACCCTAGAAGTTGGACTACAAAAAAAAAAAGTAAGTAGCTTTTAAAACAGGGTCAAATAAGGTGAAAGAAGAAGAAAAAAAATACATCCTGTTTTCTAAGAGTAGATGATAAGTGTGCATCGACGAAAGAGGATGCTTGTGGCAATAACACCTTCACATATTATCACATCTCTTTTAGTGGATTTTAGGGTAGGCGGAGTGTTGTCTCGTGTTGTGACATTATGAAAATGGTCCTAGTCACTATAACCGAGAAGGACATTGTTAATTTTTGCCTGTGCACTTAGCGCCTTGAGCTTCTCGAAGAGGCATACAATCAATTGGTGTCTACCTCTCCCCGCTTTCGATCGCAAAGAAAAAAAAAAAAACACAAAAAAAGCGGATATAACTTGCCCCCCCCCCCCCCCATTTTTTTGTTTTTGTTTTTGCACATATGTTTCTTTGGATCCTTTGACATTGTTGTTAGAGTCTAAAAAAAAAAAAAAAATAGA
Organism: Ixodes persulcatus; assembly: GCA_013358835.2. Lineage (NCBI taxonomy): Eukaryota > Metazoa > Arthropoda > Arachnida > Ixodida > Ixodidae > Ixodes > Ixodes persulcatus. The sequence goes on from JABSTQ010002967.1 coordinate 32,032, forward strand.
TTCAGGGGCTTGGTGTTGCAAAAAAAAAAGGCTTTGCGGAACTGAAGAGTGCCAAGCCTCCTTTTGCGCTGGTCAATTCGCATTGCAGTGTCACTGCGCTCAACTTTAACAAAATGAAAACGACCTCTTCTTTAGAAAGGGGGGGGGGGGGGGGCGGGTCCTGAAAATAATGAAACGGTTTACAATTAAACCGTTACGTAAAAAATGTAAGGGAATTACTTTAAAATTACTCTAGAAAATATGTAATTATTCCGTTACTAAATTACCGATAAATGTAAGGGATTACAAGTAATTTCGTTACTTGTAACGGATTACGTACAAGTCTGCGCCTAAGCATCAAGGAGAATGCATGGATTGGTGTTCCACGCGCCGCACGTGCCGGTGTCAGCAGTAGTTACTTTTCTAATGCAAAAGCCTAAAACAAATTGTATCTTGCACGCGCGTTCGTCAACGCTTTATTTTGGGTATTTACTTCGAATCTTTTATAAGGGGAAGGTGTGCGCATGTGGGCTGGAACACCAATCCCTGCATTCTCCTTGATGCTTAGGTAATTTTGCAATAGGTCTTTTGTCGACGTTTGTCAACCGTGAAACAGAATTTCCCATGGAACCGGAAGTTGCCAAACGCCCGCTCACCTATTGCCCATAGCAGAGACCAGCCGATACCGACGAGCGGAGGGTGGGGTCACGCGATGAAAGGAAGGTGGATGAGGGTCCGAGAATCGCGTAGCTCCCCCTCCGCGCTGTCAGCTCAGAGGTGAAAGCAGCATAGCGGAGTGTGAAGTGATCGGTGAGCGAGCCTCAAGGAGGATTATCGGTCTAGCGGTTTTCTTCCCTCTTTTTTACGACTCGACTCGAGCGACGCGAGAAGTGTCTCCCCCACCACGGTGTGGTCGCGCTGAGTGGAGCAGATTACCGTCTCTCTTAAGAACGAGCGGAGTCTCGTTAGAGCGAAGCCAATTTGAGTGTCTCGATTCAAGGGGGCTTTAACCGGCCGCCGCTTAACCCACTCGGCCGACACGCCGCGCTCTAAGCCGCGGTGACGCCAATCGCGCTTCCTAAATAGACAGTCCGCAGACGCCGCCCGGCTCTTCCTTATACCCACACTGTCTGCAGATAAAGCGAGCGTGCTTCGAACATGACTGAGGCGTCATTGTGTCCGCGTCTTTTGTAAAGAGCAGTCTTTAGACAGTTGTGCGCTCCGAATGATTCCAGACAGCTTATGTATGACCCATGGGACAGGACACGCCACAGACAGTGTCAGTGTCTGCAGAGCGTCTCTTGTACGATAACGCGACTTCTTACGCTCAAGGGCCACCATTCATAGCCAACAACAAATTAAACCGGCAGGGGAGTTTTTTTTTTTTTTAGTTTCCCGCTTACAGCGCAAGTTTCCTACATTCGATGAAGCTCAAGCTTGTCCTGAGCCTCGAGAGTGCACGCGATACCGAGGTATAACGCCTTACCGTTCTCATCCTTTCAGTGACTACAGCCATTCTATGTTGCTATGTTAAGCTCTCCGTCTAACTAGCACAATTCAGAACTAGAAACTAGCAGTAAGCTTCTTATTCGTTCTCTTAATGTCTTTCAATAATACGCTCCAGTATTTGTTTTTATTTTTTTTTTAATTAAAGATAAGCTTTCTTTTTCTCGAGAACTTGGAAAACTTCTTCTCGTATACCCCCCCCCCCCCCCCCTTCCCGTGTCTGACAAACTGAACTACTGCCTCCTACGTTATGAGAAGCGTCTTGAGCGTGATCACTATAATAAGAAAGCGGACGTAGACGAGGGAATATTTCGCCCGCACGAGACCTATCGAGCACTGCGGATCCAACGAAGTGGAATCCAGCAAACGAAAGACGGACGAATTGCAATGAAATTTTAAAATAATGGTTTATACGCAACCTGATTCCTCAAATGAATGGATGGTTATGAATATTGTTCTAGCTGCGCACATACGTTGAATGTACATCGAAGAGTGAAATTTTGTCGTTTGAAATTCGTGGCGCAGCTAAAACATTAGCCGTGTTTCTCGCCTATGCGTACCACTTGGATAAATCGAGGCAAAAGTAAGGCACTTTAAGCGAGCAGGAGCGTGTGGTAACTTTATCAATTTAAAGCAGATGTAAAGAGTATTAACACTGCATTTAACTATTCATGAAAGTCATCGGTGCTGCGCGGGAGATGTTACTCAAACCATAAATATATTTGTCACGGTGCATCGTTTCTATTTACCCTCATTTCATTTCTTCTTTTTTTCTTACTTGTTAATCTCTCATCTTCTTTCCTTTACAAAACCCAAAGCGTAAATGACGCTGCCGAGGCGACCCACCCTTCTCAAAAAATCCGAAGCGTGCAGGATTTCCCCTGTAAAGGCAGCTTCTCCTTGGAAAGACTCTCCATCCGGAACTGCACGCTTTACAGGGGCGAGACCCTATTTCGTCGCAAAACTCTACACCCCCCCCCCCACCCCCCCCCCCCCCCCCCCCTTTTTTTTTTCACCGCTAGTGATGGCGAAACCGGACGCTCGCATCATACCTCGCTAGCACCGATTTTTTTTTTTACGCTTATATTTTTTTTCTTTGCCGCCCGCGTCGTTCCTTCTCCTTCGGACAAAAGAGGAACTCGACGCTAAACAACGCAGCGGCGGTTCTTTGACTGCCTCTTAGATCGCAACAGCTTGCGCGCACGATCGGGTTCCTTCAATGAACGCGCCTTCGTTTTACGAGGGAAGAAAAAAGGAAGAGGAAAAAACGCGCGGGAAAAAGAGAGGGTCTTCGGAGTCCGCGGAAGTTCATTTAAGCCAAGTGCGCGCGAGCGCCGACGCGTGTTACGATGGTAAAATCAGAAAACGCAAAGAAAAGGGAAATAACTTCTGGATCGATCACTTTTGTTATTATTTCCTTTCGCGGAAAGAACGTGTACTCTCCGAAATAGTAAGTTGACGGAAACTCGGAAGCAATGGGAGTGCGCTCGCGTAGAGTAAAAAAGGAAAAAAATATCTCGTTGTTCTTGTTTGAGCATAGCCCCGGCCAAAACCTCGAACCGAAACAAAACGAAGAAAGTGAATGCAATTTTAACTAGAACAATGTCGTCCAATCTGGGCCTGGAAAGAAAAAAATCTCGCGACACACGCAGAAAATTAAGACTGAAATAGGAACAGCGAATGTCTGGCCGAGTTAGGAGAAGTAGAAAAAGCAACGCGTCAAACGGGAAGAGTTGGGAACGTATTAGAATTCAATACACTAATCAAAATAAAGCGCAAGAAAAAGAAGGTCTCGAGAGCCGGCCGCTTACGTTAGCTGGTTTACGAAGACGATGATTCAGGTCGTCTGGATAGCGTCAGTTCCGTACCCCACACTCATTTTCCCCCTTACTTTCCCTCATACCAGAGGCATACAAAGCTATGGAAAGAAACAAAGAAAAAAAGAGCTATGCAGGTAGGAACGAACAAGATGGGAGATGGATTCAAGGAAGCAATTGAGAGAGCGATAGATAGATACAGAAAGATGTAAAAAAAGACGCATAAAGGGAAAACGGAAACGAAAGAAAGAGGAGAAGGGAAAAAAACGGCATTGATAAATGGTTGCCAGACGGACGTTATACGATAACACGTTTCTCCCGCGAAGCTCTCCGTAAATGAGCCGCGCCGGGATCGGCTGGCCACCCGGCAACCCCGGAGCGTCCGGCGCGGCGCTAATCGTAACTCATCGCCACAATCGATTCCCCGGGACGCCCTAATGACGCCTCTCCCTGACACGTGACCGCCTGTTGTTGCCAGATGCTCGGCCCGGCATCCACGATGCAGCCACGGAGGGATTACTCAAAGTTGCTCTCGGTGTGGGTTCGTTCGGTATGCTCCGCTTCGCCTTTAAGCTGACACCGCGGTGGGAGCTACGCGCTGGCCAGACCAATCAGCCTCCTCGCTCGGATCAGCTGACCCCGCTCTTTGGGGTTAGGGTATGGGGCGGAAGTGTGATCACGTGGCGGAAGAGCGAGCGTGTGATTGGTCTAACGAGCACGTAGCTTCCACCACACTGCCGGCTTAGAGGTGAACGGAGTACAGCGATCGGTTCACTTCCCGAAACTGGTTGCGAAAAGAGCCTGGAGGCGTTGTTGGCTCGGGTGGGTTGATGTTGAGATGTGAGAACTACGCCTCCTGACGGACGGGAAAGGTAATGAGCTCGTAGCCTAATTGGTGCTCTAATTCGGTGAGGCCTGTTTCTTTGTTTGTTTGTTTTTCTCGGAGCACGTTCGGCGTTGTTAACTGCAGCCGGGCTGTTTTTTTTTTTTTTTTTTTTTTTTTTTAATGAGATGGGACAGGCGCCTTCACTGGGGAATACATGCGAGTTCGATGGACGAGTAGCCGTCCAATGGAGAATTTGTTTATTTATATGATGTACATATAATGTGAGTGCATAGTACACTTTCATTAGCACATTGGTGTATAGATTCTATGTTTTACACAAAAGCATCATAAACTATCGTGTAGAGAAAATGATCCTTTAGCAACCACTTTTAGGAGTCATTTAAAAACGGTACAAAGTTAAAACTTTCCGAAAAGTCAAAAGCTTCAAAATCCCACGCGAAAATCTTAAATGCTGTCGCATTTAGAAGTTTTGCGGAAGATGCGTTTGGCGACGTCGAGTCTGAATTTAGCGTACCAGCATCCAAACATTTGTCGTTTTTGTGTGCGTCTGGTTTAGTGCGAAACGTTTTATGAACGGGTTCTTTCCTCGCCACACCAAAATAAGCGTAAACCGAGGCGCCTGGCGTCGCCTTCCTGCGGAAACACGAAACCATGCGCACGCTTTGAGAAAATGGCGGACGTCAATTAGGACGCGTGCAGGGTTTACGCGAAACGTGATCTGGGCAACCAGGCGGTCATTAGCGAAGAAAACCATTAGCAATCTAAAGTTTAAAAAGAAAAAGCGCGCAGGCTGTTCCAGCAGAAAAGGGCGCGTGTCTTTCCCACGGAACTGAAATATGTCAACCCTCCAGGAGCTGCTTGCATTGCTCCCGGGATGAGGAACACAACGTCTGCGTCGTGTTCGTCAACTAACTTGGGCGTGTTTCGTATTTGGTTGTTCCGCTCCGAAACCTGTATGGGGTACGGGACCTTGGTCAGGTGTTATTGCGCACCTTTTGTATTTGTCACCTCACTTCAAAACGGCTAATAAATAAAATAAAATAAAATACAATTTAAAATATATCACGGTTAGGAAACTACATCTGAACTTGCGACAACCGGTTCCACTCTTCGATGGTTTAGAAAGAAATAATGATTGGCATACATGTTACTCCTGGCGCGGTACATCCTCAATTGAAAAGCGTGGTCATTCCGTCAAAAAAAAGAAACAGAATACGTTTGTTTTTGTTTTTAAGTAGGTTCTGCTAATTTTCTTATTCTTTTCTAAATAAAAAAATAGTTTAATCGCAACTTCTGCTGGCGAGTGGAAAGTAACCCAGAGTTAGGTTCATTTTTTACGTGACATAACAGTGTGACGCGTGACGTAAAAGTCAGCTGAATTTAAACGCGGCAGTGAAACTGTGTGCATTAGTTTGCAACGTCTCGGCTCTCGGGTGATTTTTTTGCAGAAGAGGTAAAAACAACTGGATTTTTTTATAGTTTGCTTTTTACTTTTCTTTCTTTTTATCAGGCGAAAAACGCAATGAGAACAAAATCCTTCCATCCGTCCTCCCGTCAAGTGGAAGTCTCCAAACCGGACAATCTAACCCCGAGAAAAGGCAGACTCGCAACTCCGGCGGCGAGAAAATATCAGTGACCGCTTTAATGGGCATTGAGACGAGCATCGGACCGTTCACACTACCCCAGCTTAGAGAGCTTAGATTGAAGAGGTGAAGCGACTGAAACCATGAGTAGCGCTTGCAATTTAATGGCGGACGCCTCGTGTGCATACTGGTCGCGAGTGCGCATGCGTTGCGTTCTGGCGTGGCGTGGAGGGAGGAGACGCTTGCAAACGATTGACGCTTTTCAGCTCTTCGCAGCTTGTACCGCGAACGCGGTTCGTAAACCACGTGACTCCGATCGTGCAGTTTGAACCACTCTCAAATCTAGGCACACTACTCCATCACCGGCTGGTTTCGTCACCTGACGCCCGGGGCTGACGCCATTTGTCTCGCGTCTAGACGATCCGCTTTGCAACGAGGAGCGATGGCAAAAACAAAACAAAACAAACAAGTGGTGTCTAGCTTCTTTGATCTCAGTCTGAGACAAGTTTCAAAAATCGAAGATCAAAAGCATCCCTCTCACTTATCGATAGAAAATGCGCAAAATAATTCTTTCTTTTTCTTTTACCTTTGCGTTTTGGGCGAGGAGTAGAATAGCAAAAACTTGACGCGAGACAGGCTTTTACCGTTTTGTAACTGGATTCATTTAGGAGGCCAACTAACTTATTCTTCCCGCAGGCCCGAAAGAACGTCGAGTTTGCAACTTTCGCGTCGACACAAAGTAGCGAGAAATTAATGCTGTTGACGACAGCCGAAACTTTTCAAGTGCAAATGAATTGCCAACGATGTTTTTTTTTTTGTTTGCGTTATATTTTTCCCGACTGGTGTTAGATTGAGCAACTTCATATATAACACCGTTAATCCTTACAACAATGTCGAAAACGCAATTCCGACTAATATGGTTAAGGTCCTATTCCGCCCATCCTCCCGAAGTCGTCACGAAGTGGCGACAAAAGAAGTGATAGAAACCGGCGGTTTATTTTTTCCGCTTGTTGAGACCAGGTTGGATTGTTTTCCGCTACTCCAGCCCACCGCTCGCCCTCTCGCGGACGAACGAAGAACCGGATGAACGGGGAGTGCGGCGGAGATGGTGGCAGGGACTCTCAGCCTTGGTGCTGCTGCTAGCATATGCGTCTGGTCGGTGTGTACCTGCATCGTGCACTCTTAACAACAAAAAAAAAAGAGCACGTTTAATAAGGAATTGTTGTTTTCCGCTTCGAAACTTCAAAAAAAAATATCAACATGCTAATTTTATCAACTCACATCAACATCTTCGTCACCCGTGGTATGTCCCTGATTTGACCACTTTGTATTGGCAGCCAAATAAATTAGTGTTACCACACTTTCCACGGTTCGAGTTGCGAATAAATAGGGCTCCGCTTCTTTCTTTCTTTTTTATTTTTTTAATTACCGATAACTTTCGAAAATGCACCCCCGAGCCAATTTTATCAAAAACGGGGAAATCAGAAAATCCCCGAATTACAGCCTGTCTTTTGAATGAGAAAAACTCAAGCTTCTGGGGATAAGATATGGAACTGCAATTTTCTTTTGTATTTACCTCGGACACAGCCACACTAGACTAAACGCGTGGCAGCGTTTTTGTTCAAAACCACAATTCTTATCTCGTTTCACTTGAAATGAAGAGCTCGCTGGTAACAGTCATTAGAGATAAGAAAAGAGGCATAAAGCTCCAGGACGGACAACGCGTTTCCCAACTGGCAGCATGGTACCAGTTAGGAAACGTTTCGTTTCGAATTATTGATTTCGTTATCTTATCGGCACCAGGGCATTTCCAAGTATTCGGATTATGCGCACGTTGCCTGGAGGTTGAGGAATCCCGTACCAGTGTCCTAATTACTTCAACCCGGATGAAACAACGATTTCTCGTCCGACACCGAAAACGCCGAATGTGTGGAAAATAATAAACCCCGGAAAAAAAATCTATAAAATAAACCCCGAAAT
>JABSTQ010002968.1:0-32688 GCA_013358835.2 Ixodes persulcatus
TTGTGGGCTTCCTAAAAAGAACTTCTCTCTTGCCCCACTGTCCTTAAAACTACTTCTCTACAAATCATTGGTCCGCAGTAAACTTGAGTATTCTTCCGCTATCTGGGACCCCGGTGTAACGCTTGCACTATCATTAGAAGCTGCTCAAAACCATTCTGTTCGATTCATACTACATAACTATCATCGCACATCTAGCGTAACAGCAATGAAAACTACCCTAAGCTTGCCTGACCTCTCCCTACGTAGAAAAATATCTTGTCTATGTTTATTTCATAAAATTTACCACCACAATGCAAATCTTCGTCAGCATCTGTTAACAGAACCATCATACGTCTCATCACGTTTCGACCATCAAAATAAAGTTGACATCCCTCAGTGTCGCACCTCAAGCTTTCATCAGTCTTTCGTACCCATGACATCACTGGACTGGAATCGCCTTCCCGCACCTGTTGCCAGCATAGCCGAGAGTGCCGGATTCAAAGCTGCACTTTGCGAATATTTTTTGGATTTTGGTTGACAGTGTTTTATTTTTGTTCTGTTTTTGGATTTTTATGCTTACCTGCCTAATTACTGTTTGTATTTGTGTGCAATTAGATGTGTGTGTCCACTCCCCTCTATAATGCCTTCGGGCCCTGAGGGAATTAATAAATAAATAAAACTAAATAAATAAAACCAAGCGACGATTCAAAGCAAAATTACACACGAAACGAATATAGAGTGTGTTCAAGGCTCGCCAGCATTCCGGTGACGCTTGTATATTGATAATATGCAAGCCCTGTCACTATACGAAAATGATCCCGTCGTGCTTGAGCGGATAAAAACCTTCAAAACGTAGAGAATAAAGTCCGTGGGCTATGAAAGGTGTCTCTTCGTATTGGTTTCTCTGCCGGGCAGCTTTTATCGCGCACTTGTTCTCAAAGATATCGAGCGCGCGGGTGATATTTTGAACGTAGAACAAGGTCTTCGCTCAGGGCAGAAAGAATAAAGTGGTACTTACTTATTTAAAATCGGAATAGATTACGTGGCCTTCAATTTATTTTGATCGTACATGCCCTGATCCAGTGTTACTGCGTAGCTCTTGCCGCCGCTCTTGATTTTCCAGATGTCCTTCGTTTCTTTTGGCATGTATATCCCCCATGCTGGAAATCGCCGACGCCGCGTTCGCGCTAACAGTGTCCGACAGTGCACAAAAATACACGTACGAAGCCGTTTTAGCACCGTTTTTAATGCGATGAATTCGAAAGAAAAACGACGTAACTGACTAATTCTTTGGTCGGCCTGACTGAGAAATGTTCCAAGCTACCTAGTACGTACGAATTATTTGGGATATTTGCTCTTATGATCGAGCGCAGGGAGAAAGTGCACTCACTTTTCCCCATAGAAATGCATTACCGGAAGTCAATTTTCGACTGGTTGCTGTCTGCTTCAATTTGCGTCAGCACACTAGCGCCAGTTGAACCTTTAGCGTACATTATAATAACTCTATGGGTTTTCGTGCTCTAGGCCCCGCCCTGTGCTTAGCTAGCTAAGCTTAAACACCTTTTCTCGGCTCTCATTCGCCAGAGAGATGATTGACGTGTGAAAGGTAACTTGTATGATTATTTGTCCATGTTGTGGTAGTCCTTCATTCTACTTTTTTTTTACGTTTGAGAAACAAACTATATAGATAGAGTCATAATTGTTGTCAAAAATATCACGAGATAGTCTTTTCCGTTTTGGGTTCCAAAGATAACAAAACATGGCTGCCGGCGTTTTCGGCGAGCGTTTGGAACACTGCTTAGCTCGCTGAGCTCACCTGTTTTTAGAAGTGCGAGTCGTTTCGCGTTCACCGCTTGCAGCAAAGACCTGTCGCAAGTACACACCTTCGGAAGCGCTGTGCGGGTGCTTGTTTTCGTAGTGGGACTGGCGTAACCCTAGCTTCCAACGCCAGCTATTTCGCTCGATCTTGCTTGATTTGTTCGTTTGAGCGTTTTATGCCGAAAAAAAAACAAAAAAAAACATGGGTCAGTTCTCGTAGAAACGGTTCTGCTACTCTGAAAATCGTGCGGCTGTCGTGATTGCGACCATGGTTTCAGTACTGAGATGGAGCCTACACAGGTCAGAATTTGCGAGCCATTTGGCTGGAATAAGTCGGGTGTTTGTTTCACGTCATGTTTGTCCAGGTATGTTACCGTCATTTCGCTTCGGAAGGCACTTAGCACTCAAATTCTGAGCAGTGCACCTGGCGTGCTAAAGCGAATATCTGTAGGTCGCGTTTTAATTGTTCGTCATGAAGCACGCGCACTTTGCTCGCGGACGCTATGCAAGAAAACAAGAACACAAGAGCTGAAAGGACTGCATATTTATTTTGTTGATTTCGTTTAATCCTTTCGGTTCGTTTTTACCGCACATTGACATACGCTGACAGACGCTTGTATTAGACTGTGGCTCGTGCATGACGAAGCACTGAACCCCTTTTCATGGTCGCGTCTGGCGATCGTCGCAGACGGACTGAGGGCTGAGGGCGTTCCGTCAAAAGCGCAAGTCGCTGGGCCTTTTTTGTTTATGACTGGTACAGCGATGATAAAACACGTACAAAACATGACAAACACCTTGATGGTGCGCTTTTGACGGTCTCTGATTGGCCTCATATACTCGAAGCGTCGGCTGCGTCTGAACTTATGGTATTAGACGACATACAGCACTCCTCATTAAATCATACTTAGAAAGTCGCCAACAGTTCGAGAATATTGGCGGTCACTTGTACGATACAAAATCATTTAAATCTGGAGTACCAACAAGGCAGTATACTGGGGCTACTACTGTTTAATATATACGTCAATGATGTCGTTAACATAGCAATGTCGTTAACATAGCTAAAAATTGCAATGAAATTTCTTGTGTTGCTAATAAAACCATAGTCTAGAAACCTGGGCTAGTTCGAATAATCTTATCATAAATAGAAAAAAAACTGAGGCGGCCTTTTTCAGCCCTAGAAATAGGAATATCATCCTAACAAGCGACATTTTCTTAGACTACTCTCCAACCGAAATAGTAAAAACGTTTAAAATTTAGGGGGTAATTTTCTCAAAGCACATGTCTTGAACCGAACATGTGGACTATTTAATTTCTAAACTTACCAGAATAACTGGTATGTTAAATAGACACAGTGTTCGAACTAACGGGTTACAAGTAATGGCGTTACTGGTAACGCGTTAGTTTTGTTAGTAACGTACTAAGTACTCGTTAGAATCCTAAATCAGTAACGAGTAAAGTAATGTCGTTATTATTTTACGGTATCTGCTATCAAATTACGTTACACGTTACTCGTTACTTTTTATTAAAAATGGCCGCATGATAGTTTGAAAGCAAAATAATTTTTATTCTGCGCACTGTAAGAAGCGGAAAAGAAACCCCAACAAAGCTGTGTCCATACAAAGGGCATCATTTCAAACTCGCTCGGTTGGGAGGCACTTTCAACGTTCCCACGACCAGGCCCAAAATACGCGAGATTATCGCTTTGCGGAATTCCTAAGCGTCTTTGGTGCAGTCTTTGTATCGAAGCTACTAAGACCACCGTCGCCGTGCCCTGAAGGAGCAGCCGTCTCGCTGAAAAGCGACATCCGCTCAGAAGGCAAGAGTCTGCCACCGCTCGAAGGATTCCGCCTAATCGTCCCTAGCTGCTCCAGCTGGTCAAATCCTTCTCTTCAAAATAAATACATTCTCGTTCTGTCAACAACAGAAAGGATGAACTCGAAATTTGAAAGCGTTGACGTTCCCACGCTTTGAACCAAAACAAGTGGCAAGGTTATCGCAGGATTGAAAGGCGTCCGTCACCAGAAAGACGTCACCATCTTTTAGAATCCCTGCCGCCGTGGTACAAAGGTGCAGTCTCTCGCAGGATAACGACTACCGTCCAGAAGGTCGCCTCCCACTAACCCCCGAATTCAGGAACACCACTTTACTTTCCTCGTTCCTTACCTTACGTAAGAAAAGGAAACGGGCTCACTTAAGGAAAGGCGCCATTTCGCGTCAGAAACGCGCCTCGCCCTTTCCTTTCAAGAGGAGCAGACGAAGAAAACCTTCGTCGTGTAAGGAAAGTCCGAGCGTGTCCGGTATCGAGATTATAGTACATTTTTATGTCGGAACTTAGAAATGAGTACGCAGAACAAGTAGATTATAAAACAATTACCGCGAAAAGTGTTTTGGAATTGTATGCAGCTGAGAACGCGAGTGTTTAATTTAAACAAACGTACGTTTGGCTTGTTTTGACTCCACATCGCGTCCTCGTTATTCTCGTCTGGCAACATACGACGAGCAAATCGGTCTCTCGCGCTCGCTTTGGTTCTTCACGTTTGCAGTGGTTCCTCGGTATTCTCGATTTTTCACTTTCAATTGCGCGGTATTCTCGATTTTTTTCTTTCCAGTGCACTTTGTCGGTTCCTCGCACTCGCACTAGTCCCTCAGTATCCTCGATTTTTCCATTTTCAGTGCACTTTATCGGTTCCTCGCGCTCGCACTGGTTCCTCGATTTTTCACTTTTCAGCATCTTGTTTTTTTCCTAAAGTTCCTTTTGTTTATTTTCCACGCGATGAACAAGCCGAAGAAGTTTTTTTCGGACAACGAAAAAGCCCTGCTCGCGGAGCTAGTTTCGAAATATAAACTCATAGAAAGTAAAGGGACGAACAAGGCGACGGCCGAGGTGAAGGCGGCGGCGTGGGCTGCCCTTACCGTGGAGTTTAATAGCATTCACGGATTTTACAAGCGGGACGAGGCTCAGCTTAGGAAGTGCTGGGACAACCTGAAGACAAAGTGGAAGAAAGAGAAGGCTGTCGAAAACCAAAACCGCATCGCGACAGGTGAGTTACCTTTCGATACTACGTTAGCTACATTGACTGTGAACTCTGGAGCGAGAAGCTGTGTTCGGAGCTCTGCTCTTGTCCTGCGCCCGTGTTTCCTTCCCTTCGGGGTTTACGGCATAAATTTGTACGTGTTCGCTGCCGAATCCATAGTGACCGATTTGCACTGTACTGTGATCGGCTGTCTATATTCACACTCCGGGTGCGGGTTGTGGTTGATTCTAATCCTCACTCCGAGTGCGAATAAGTTTTGATTCTTATCCGCACTCCGAGTGCGGGAGTGCGGGAGATGCTGGTACGAAGCGTATGAAGTGATTTTCTTTATCCGCACTCCGCATCTGGCGCGATTTTGTCGCAGGAAACTTTGAACACAGTGGTTTAGAAGGTCATTTATTTACAAAGTGGTTTAGAAGTTCCAAACTTTGTGTTGTGAGTGACACTGGCGTGTTGGCAGCCTCGACGAGTCTGGAAAGGTTTGTGGTTCTGGTTTCGGAATTATAATACTTTTAAACAAATGTTTTTGTCATTATTAAAACAAATTTATTAGCATTGGGTGGCGCACTTCTGCGCTAGACTACCTGTAAAACCCAAGAGGTTCCAATCCTGCATTTCAGTCATGTCTCTATGTGCACCCATCACTACGTGAAGAGGTGCATTTCTGTACCTAGTTTATTTGTTATTGCAGCTGACGGCTGTCAGCAGTTGGAAACTGTATGAAAAATAACCGTAACAAGCCCATACTTTCGTGATCAATGTGTATTGTGCAGTGCATGCACTACGGCCAGTTGTTTTCTGAACTTTGAGAGCATCTCTTTCCTGTGCCAACTTCGTTTGACCGTATATTGTTCTCTTTCTCTTCATTTTGTTTTTGTTTTCCTAAAATGTAAGGAACTCTCCTATAAAGTGACCTGTGTGTTACACCCACTTAGGAGGGGGACCACCAGGAGCTGGCATGAGCCAGCTGTCTGTGCTCGTGGGAGCCGCAGCCCCACACATGGCCAGGCGGGTGCAGAACAACACAGACAGCGACGGCAGGCTTGCTGACCAGCCACTCTTCACGGTGGCCCAGATCCTGGAGCCCATGGTGTTGCCCCAGGCTGACGATCTCTCATTGGACTGCATACCTGGTATGGGGTGGAAGCTGGACAGAGGGCTTGTTTTGGGTTGCCCTGCTGAGGGACGATAGCCTTCAGCAGATTCTTGGCATGTCAACAGATGGCTTGTTGGCAGCCAAACGGGCATGGTGAAATGTCGCTGAGGCGAAAGTAAAAGACCTGAGTAAGCACAGGTTTAGGTGACTCAAATACATTTCCCATCTTGCTTCTTGAGTTCTGTAGCCAACGGAGCCACTCGCCGCGCTTGCGATACTTGCCAATAGACCTGTTGCAAAAGGTAGAGCGCCACGACGGCAGGGAATTTCGGGAACCCTCGGTACAGATCACGCGCTTTCTCGTTGCGACTGCGCGCTCGTCCCGGCAGCTACCGCCAGCAGCCGTTGCAGCCATCCCGCCAATCCGCTGAGTCATACGTCGTTGGCGGCGTACCGTATCTGGCAGCGTAAAGGCATCACGACAGGTGAACTTATTTCAATACGTTATTCTTCGTAACTTACCTTCACGTATTGAATTGTCACCGAATCCATTTAGTTTGCACCGCAACCGTGGCAGGTTTCGACCAGATTTGACAAAGCGTTGGTGCAGCAGACAGAGCCGGTACAAAGGGGAGGGATGAGAAAGGGGCAACCGTTGGCTCGTTGCTCGTCCGACTCGGCTGCTCGGTAGCTGTTGCCGTGGCAACCTGCGCCTGCTCGCATATGCCACGTGGTCACGTGTTAGCGAGAGGAGGGCTGTAACACGTGACTCCATTAGTCGTCGCGCGGCGTGCGCGGGCTTTTGGGATTTTTGCAAATGGTCTATATCAAAGGGACGTTAACAACGAATCTCTTAAATGCAGGCACATCCGCAGCTTACGAGGGGGGGGGGGGGGGGGGGGCTGTAGTTTCAGGGAGATAATTTCAACAACCAATCGGGTCTGTAGGAGTGTCCCGCAATGTGCCTCGCAATAAATGCCCACTCTAGGGACTCGTCGGCAGTGGCTTGCTAACACTTAAAAATGCTGTGAGCATTGTTTCTTTGGTTGTGTGCTTACTTGGAAACAGCCAGTCTCTCATTTGGAAGTGGTTGGAGAAAACAATCTTGTTTCTTGTCACAGCCTTTCAGATGTGTCGAACAGATTCTCAACCAAGTGGTAAGGCTTTAATCTGCACAGACGAGCAGCACCGATTGTGCGGTCGCATTGTTTCCAGCCGTGGCCGAACGGTTATCGTGCTTGGCTCCCACGCAAACAGCTGAGGTTCAATGCCTGGCCGCGTATACACCTTTTTGTTGTTTCTGTAAATGTCTCGTTCTGGCTGGAAATTCGAGAACCTTTCGCTTATTCAAGGTTAGAACGTTATACACGCCGAACGTTCTACGCCGATTGTTTCAGGAGCCCAGCGCTTAATCCTGCTGTTCCGCCGCCCTCGACGCCTGCAATGCTAAGCTTCTTCTATATTGTTTTGGGCGCAAGTTCGCCCCACTAAATGTTTAGTTTCTCCAGTTAATTCGCCGCCTCATCTGTTTCTTTTGATGCATGCTTATTATATTTAGCCAAGCCGGTACTCGGCATCTCGACATGCAAAACTTGGGATTTTGCTTGCACACGAGTCAACACGTGCTGTGACAACCAGTATGTACGAACACCAAGCTTGCTCATTTACATTAGTGTTGCCGGTCAGCAAGTTAAAATATGTGTTTTGTACGTCCATTGACAATATTACCTTTTTGCAATTTATGTTTTTTCATTGTTGCTGATGCCTTAGTTCGTAATGTAAAACTCGAAAGCGCCATCGAGAAGCTGAAAACTAGCGCACTTCTCACGTCTTCTGTACTGACCTGCAGGCCGCACATCTGGGCGTGAACGCCTATGTTGCGCACCAAACAAAACAAACAAGAAAATTACTCCAAGCCCATTTGCTCGGTGCTAATAACCATGTTATGTGTTTGCTTTCTCACTAACTGAGTTTGCTGAGACAATTTCAGAGCCACCATTCAGGCACGGAAACTGGCCGACGGTAAAGGCTCGTCTAAAAGGAAGGGGAAGTCTTTATTTTCTTAAAAGTTGATCTGCCAGCGTTGGGCACAACTGCGAGTATACAGCGAGTGCAATCCTTGCTCTTCTACTCATGAAGTAACAAGAGACGTTTGGCAAGCAAAACACTTTCTGGGTTTGAAATTGCCAAATTTCAATTGTGGTTCACCAGTACTAAACAGGATTTGTAAAACTGAGCTAAACATACAATCGTGAGGCGCGTCGACTAAAGCCCCGTCTCACTCTGTTTGCCTATGCATGCACAATATCTGGCATGTCAGGAACCAGGAAAACGGTGCCCCAGTCTCTTTTTCTTGTTGCTCGGGAACATTTACAGTATTGTAGATATCTGGAAAGTCGTATAATCGAGAATGCTCGCAGTGTATTTGGTCATGATGTGGTAGCACGAACAAAAGGTGCTCAGTCTAAACTGACTGGCCAGCTAATTCCGAGAGTGCATTGTGTGACATTTCACCCTGATGGGGTGCCTCAAATTTTGGAAAAAGTCTATTGTTGAGGGTTAGAAACTTTGAAGAAAGAGTATGGGACATCTATGAGCATTGCACATATTGTTCAGAAAACAGCTCACCAGCTCATCAAGGTGCATGCGAAATGAATCAGAGAGAAGTTGGTTATTAGTCTTCTAGTTGTTGCAGCTGCAATAATTTTAAATCTCTATAGTTCATTTTTTTTCGTTGGCAGACGTTTAGGGATTAGAGATCATATTGCTAATGTTATCCATTTTTCTTGTATGCAGATTACCCAATGGACCATGAAGAGGACGAAGCTTTTGAGCCTCCCGCAGCTGTGGTACCCCCTGCACCTGTGGTGCGCCCCGCAGCTCCAGTGCGCCGCGAAGCTGCGCGCCCCGCAGCAGCGGCCTGGGAGGAGCGTGTCAGCTCCTCAGCTGTGCCCCAGGCGGTGCCTGCCCGTAGCGGAGGGCGCTTTGGTGTGCTCGAGCGCACAATGGGCGCCGAGCAAGACGTCCGTCTTGGATATCTAAGGCGGGACCAGGAGAGGAAGGAGGAGGAGCACGCTTTCCGTCTCACATATTTGAAAAAAGAATTGGAAATGAAAGTGCGGGAGCACAAGCTCCGAATGAGGAAGTTGAGGAGCGAGAATCAGCTTTTGATTCTTCAGATTGCTGAAAAGAAAAAATAAATGGGAAGAGGTGCACTCTTTTGATACCTTTTATTTGTTTCATACTTGCTTAAACTTCAAAATTCCAAAAAGCATCTCTGAGAGCTACGTAATTAACAATATCTGCCAAGGCATGGGTCGCTAAAAAAAATGGTATCTACTCTCCGTTTACCCGTTACTTAACCAGAATGAAAACCTTGGTCATGAGATGAGAGGTTTTGAAGGGGCCTTCTTTCCCCGATTGCTTGCACTGCCTGATGGCAATTTTAAAGCACGTGGCCACAAATACACTGGCCAAATTAACCCATTCGCTTCCGGTTGCGTCGCGCACTGCCGGGCCGTCCGTAACACACATTTCCCCCCTAAAACGGCCACATTAGGCGTAACTGTTTTGCTTGTATAAGAAGCTTTTACAGTAAAACTCAGTGCAGAAAACATGTTTATTTACGTGCTTAAGTGGTTCGTTGAAGTCTTTAAATCAATATGCCCTCACAGATTCTTCCTCGGATAAAAGACCTCGAAGCACTCTATCCTCTGTCACTTAGGCGTCGCACAACCAGTGCATTCTTGTCGTGATTCGGACTCAGAAGTGCTGTCGGAATCGCTCCCGTTGTTGACAGAAGGCTTTAAAAACTCACTATCCTCACCAGACGTCTCATTATCATTGCTGTCGAAGAGGATATCTATGATTTCATCGTCAGAAAGGCTGCACCGCACACTGGACGCTGCCATCTTCTCCAAGCAGGCAGCGATTGAACGGGAACGACGACACATAAAAGAACAAGCTCAAACAAACACAGCGGACGGAACGACCCTTGCCATCTGTTGGAAATGTATCTAACTGCACTACCCCAAGTCTACATAGCGCGCCATCTATGGATGGCTCTTTAAAACAGAAATTCATGCAGACCGGCAAATCGCCGGATTTGGTAGCGAATGGATTAAGTGAAGTGGCTAGCAATGATTGTGTTTCTCACACTGGTTCCTGTGTCAGCCGGAAGCCGGGGCAACGGTGGCAAGGGCCTCTTGCGCCGGGGCTTTGGCAGGGGAGGCAGGGGCACAGCTGGTGGACAAGGGTCCGACATTTCCCGTCCCAGGTTGTGGAGTGCCGCACACGCCGTGATGATGGCGGCAGATCGTGTCGGCTTGTGTTGGAGCCTCATGTCAAGGCACGGAAAGCGGCGCTTCCAGACCCCAAAGGCCCTCTCTATGCTGTTGCGAGTCTTGATATGGGCCTTGTTGTACCTGAATAGCAAAATCCTTGTTATACACGGGAAAGTTAACTTGAGGCCAAACTGATATTTATTCTGAGGTCCCATTTATGGGGTGCTCGAAGAAACATTTTTGCCAACTGAAGGAGTTTACTTGAAGGTGCATGCACATGACGATGTTACCTCTATAGATTTAAAACTTGTCAATGATATACATCTGAGACTGGACAAAAGGAGGCATCTACCATAGGCGTCTTATGTCTATCTTCTTTTGTCCTTTGTCTCTGGTGCCAGTGTGTGTAGCACTCACTTGCCTTATTCTTACTTGTTGATGTGTAGCCGCCGATTGTAATCTGTACTCCCACTCTTATTTCAACTCTATTTGGCTCGTACGAACCATAATTGTGGCCGTCTTTTAAGGCATCGTATCAAGGTGGGATAAACCATTCTTCAATATTTACACTGTGTCCCACAGTGCTTCTCAAAAGCTTCCAACATCTACAGTTTTTTTGCATTGAACATTGTTTCCCGGGGTTCTAGCCTGCCTGTATGTGGTTTGAGGGGTACATATAAGAATGACACCTGATCCTAATCTGCACACTGAACAGTGCATCAGGTCAACGTCACCATCGTTTTGCTATGCATCATATCAACATTTGACATGATTGGTTTATAACCATTGTATTTTCACAAATAGGCTGCAGTATCAAGTCTGCAGCTGGGGAGGATGTTAGAAAAATAATCTTACTTGTCACCAGGCCCATCGGTTGTTCCTGGATCTGCCAGTGGAGTCATCAAAAAAGGTGTGCAGGCGTAACCCATGTCGCCCAAGAGCACTCCAGGCATAACCGCTCTCTCGTACAGCACACGAGCACGGCAGTTGTCGAATATTCTGCTGTCGTGGACAGAGCCAGGCCAGCTTGCCACGACGTCAAAAAATTGTAGCTGGGGCCCTGTGATGGCCTGAAAATGCACATCCACAATAGTTATGGATGTTAAAGCAATAAGTAAATGCAAGGAATACTAAGCCGAGTTTACAGCCTTTCCTCTTTCTATGGATATACAGGATAACCCACTCATTATCTACTGAATTGGGAGTCCAAAATGCACCAATTACTGAGGCTCAGGATTTGGGGAGTGGTAGGGCTTTGAGTGTCAAGCCTTGGGTAGCAACTAATCCCCCTGTGTAATGAAGCTAGAGCAGCAGTGCATCGAACGCTTTTGCTCAAATAACATACCCTCGTTAAACCGAATTCGAAAGAGCGATACACGAGATGAAATTGGAGTGCCGCGGTTGTAACGAGCACACTGAATTATATGATGAACGGACGTGAGCGCACATAACGTGTTCTCTAGTCGCTCAAGCTTACCTGTACGTTGAGAGAAAAGTAGCCCTTCCGGTTGCGGAACACTTCTGCGTCGTCCCCGCCGGGGCTCTTTATCCGGACGTGCGTGCAGTCGATGCACCCGGTCACTCCTGGGAACTTTGCAATCTTATAAAAGTCGTGCATGGCGGCGTTACACCCGGCCGACCCGGCCTCACCCGGAAACTTGACTAGCTTGGGGAAAAGTTCCCGCGCGATGAGATCAGTCACTTTGCCGACGACGCGACACACCGTCGGCTGGGAGACGTTCACCAGATCGCCGGTGACTGTCTGGAACGCTCCGGCCCCGTAAAAGCGGAGTGCCACTAACAACTGCAGCAGAGGTGTCAGCGGTTTCCCACGATCGTCCCAGCTCGGCTGAAGCGACAGTGTGCACAGCAGCTCGCGCACCGTTGTCTTGGCGAATCGAAATCGCGCCGAGAACTCCCGGTCGTTATACATTTCCATAGGGTTCCGCCGATCCCTCGGCGGAGGCCGCAGGATTGCTGGGGTAGGGTAGGCGTCCCCATTATACAGTTCAGCGGCCCTACACCAGTACTCAACTACACTCCCAAAATCGTCGAAATCGTCGAAATCGTCCAACTCTCGAAAAAACGTCGCCATGCCGGTCGAAGAGGCAAGGAAAGGAAAGGAAGGATCTAAGGTAGCTACATCGCTTCCTCCGATCTTTAAGGAAAGCAGTAAGGAAAACTTACCCAAAGGAGCCGATCTAAGGTAAGGCGTGTTTATGATTCGCAAGTGCGCCCACTTACGAGAGGAAAGGCGCTTCGGTAAGGAAAGGAACGTTCCTGAATTCGGGCGTAAATCTTCTGGGCATCCTTTCTCCCATAGCGCCTCAAAAATTAGACGAAAGACTGCGTAACCACCACTGCCTGCACCTTCTTTGTATCGCAGTTAGCCCCCAACTCCCTGGCATTCAAAGACCGAATTATCTATTGCTGGACGCTGCGCCCGCCTTATCCTTCTCACAGTTCCTGGTTGTGTGTGAAGGCTACTGTACCATTCTTCTAGAGAAAGACACATTGGTAGCAGTAAAGCGCCGTTCACACTCTTGCGACCGAGTAAGACCGAGAGAGACCAGACCGGTTTTTAAGCCTTTTGCGACTTCTTAGGACCAGATGCGCTACAGCAGAGCTGGTCCTAAGAGATCGCAAGAGGCTTAAAAACCGGTCTGGTCTCTCTCGGTCTTACTCGGTCGCAAGAGTGTGAACGGGCCTTAATAGTGATGGCTTTCGTCTGCTTCGCCCTTGCTTTGCTGCTGCCGGCGTGAAATAAAAAGAAAAAAAAAGGTTTTTGGACATGAAAGAGAAACTTAAGGCCCGTTCACACTCTTGCGACCGAGTAAGACCGAGAGAGACTAGACCGGTTTTTAAGCCTTTTGCGATCTCTTAGGACCAGCACCGCTGCAGCGCATGCCGGTCCTAAGAAGTCGCAAAAGGCTTAAAAACCGGTCTGGTCTCTCTCGGTCTTACTCGGTCGCAAGAGTGTGAACGGGCCTTAATAGTGATGGCTTTCGTCTGCTTCGCCCTTACTTTGCTGCTGCCGGCGTGAAATAAAAAAAAAAGAAGGTTTTTGGACATGAAAGTGAAAGTTAAGGCCCGTTCACACTCTTGCGGCGGAGTAAGACCGAGAGAGACTAGAACGGTTTTATGCCTCTTGCGATCTCTTAGGACCAGCTCCGCTGCAGCGCATGCCGGTCTTAAGAAGTCGCAAGAGGCTTAAAAACCGGTCTGGTCTCTTTCGGTCTTACTCGGTCGCAAGAGTGTGAACGGGCCTTAATAGTGATGGCTTTCGTCTGCTTCGCCCTTACTTTGCTGCTGCCGGCGTGAAATAAAAAGAAAAAAAAGGTTTTTGGACATGAAAGAGAAACTTAAGGCCCGTTCACACTCTTGCGACCGAGTAAGACCGAGAGAGACTAGACCGGTTTTTAAGCCTCTTGCGATCTCTTAGGACCAGCTCCGCTGCAGCGCATGCCGGTCCTAAGAAGCCGCAAGAGGCTTAAAAACTGGTCTGGTCTCTCTCGGTCTTACTTGGTCGCAAGAGTGTGAACGGGCCTTAATAGTGATGGCTATCGTCTGCTTCGCCCTTACTTTGCTGCTGCCGGCGTGAAATGAAAAGAAAAAAAAAAGTTTTTGGACATGAAAGAGAAACTTAAGGCCCGTTCACACTCTTGCGACAGAGTAAGACCGAGAGAGACTAGACCGGTTTTTAAGCCTCTTGCGATCTCTTAGGACCAGCTCCGCTGCTGCGCATGCCGGTCCTAAGAAGTCGCAAGAGGCTTAAAAACCGGTCTGGTCTCTCTCGGTCTTACTCGGTCGCAAGAGTGTGAACGGGCCTTAATAGTGAAGGTTTTCGTCTGCTTCGCCCTTACTTTGCTGCTGCCGGCGTGAAATAAAAAGAAAAAAAAAAGGTTTTTGGACATGAAAGAGAAACTTAAGGCCCGTTCACACTCTTGCGACCGAGTAAGACCGAGAGAGACTAGACGGATTTTTAAGCCTCTTGCGATCTCTTAGGACCAGCTCCGCTGCAGCGCATGCCGGTCCTAAGAAGTCGCAAGAGGCTTAAAAACCGGTCTGGTCTCTCTCGGTCTTACTCGGTCGCAAGAGTGTGAACGGGCCTTAATAGTGATGGCTTTCGTCTGCTTCGCCCTTACTTTACTGCTGCCGGCGTGAAATAAAAAGAAAAAAAAAAGGTTTTTGGACATGAAAGAGTAACTTAAGGCCCGTTCACACTCTTGCGACCGAGTAAGACCGAGAGAGACTAGACCGGTTTTTAAGCCTCTTGCGATCTCTTAGGACCAGCTCCGCTGCAGCGCATGCAGGTCCTAAGAAGTCGGAAAAGGCTTAAAAACCGGTCTGGTCTCTCTCGGTCTTACTCGGTCGCAAAAGTGTGAACGGCGCTTTAGGGTAAAGAGCTCATAAACGCTCGCCACCTTTTTTAATCATATATACACGAAGAGATACTACCAGTAAGCATGTGATTATAACCTAAGTATGGTCGGCGCTATACTTCGTTTATAATCACCAATAATCTTCTTTGGGTATAATTATTGGTTATATAAGCGATCGGCGTCCTTTTTTCGTTGCTTGCGTAGCCTAAACCGGACTGTGACTAAAACCGGTGTGGCTATGAGGTGTGCTGTTTGTGAGCAGTCCGTGTACTGTACCGTTGCCTCTGTCATGCAACGTCTGCCTCTGCCAACAAGGCCGTTTTGGAACGCTTGTTATAAAAGCTTCTTTTACAGCCACCTCGCACTCACTTTTCGTGCAAGATGGCAACGGTCGCCGAAACTTGGTTATTATGGCCCGGGCTAAGTGCTATGTTTGAACTGAGGGAAACGAAGTCAGACAGTTTGCTGTTTAAATGTCTGCTCTGTATGCCGAAACTCTAGCTGATGAGCACATCCTGGAGCTCGAACTCGAATTTGAAAAAAAAGCACGTTAAGGTGAGTTATTCTTTATGTCACTTACTTTTTTTTCTGTTAAGATGTCGTCATTAAGCTTTTTTAGCCAAAAAAACTCACCTATCTTTCGAGATCGTTTTGTTAGTCGCAGTTTTTCAGCTACACTCTAAAAAGTGCCTGCGTGTCCACTTACCGCAAAACACTTGAAGAGCCAATCTCTGCGATCTATGAAATCAGTTCAGCGAATGCAGAGGCGAAACATCTGTTTAGACCTCAAAATTAAGTCTGCGCTGTGGCATTACGCAATGCAAGCATGACGTTTTGCATTGCGTAATGCCACAGCGCAGACTTCATTTTTAGGTCTAAACGGATGTTCCGTCTCATCATTCGCTGAGCTGATTTCATAGATCACAGAGATTGACTCTTTGAGTGTTTGGCGGGTAAGTGGACGCGCAGGCATTTTTTAGAGTGTATATCTCACAACGCTCATTAATGTAAGCTAGCGAAAAGTCTTCGAAAACGGCTTAGTTTAGTTTACTTGTATATTTCAGAATCATGACAGTTATATATAAACACGCTTATTTGGTATTTATTTAAGTTTGCGATTTATTTAGAGAGTTTTTGTTTATACTAATTCGTGGTACAGTTTATTTAGTTAATATTTCGTTGTTCCACACCGCTGATAACTAGAAATTAACAGCGGTGCTTCGCATCAGTCCTAACTTTTTTTTCCGCGCCAGTTCCTCTATTTGCAGAAGCTATCAGAGTTCGCGGTAATTTCAAAGAAACGAAAGACCGAGACTACAACCCAAAAACACAGAAACGAAAACCCGAGACTAGAACATCAAAATATATTTTTTTATTGTTTGAAACGATTGAAAACGATGCCTGAACATTACCCTCAAAATTCGAAACTTGTGAATTCAGTATTTGTGAAATAAAAAAAAAAAAACAATTTCCAAATGCCGAGTTTGAAGTTCCCGCGTGATCCGCGCCAATAGTGACGTCAAATTTTGAGGGCTCCTGCGAGTCGAGTTTCTTTCGCGCCTCCGCTCCGAAACGTGTCTCCGTGACCCGAAGCGAGGAAGTGAGGAGCGGGAGAGAAGGGCACCGGCGTCGCGGGAACTACCATACCAAGAAACCGGTTTCCTGCGTGAGTGTCGTGCTGCCTGTCGCTTCAAGCAGACGACGGTGCCCCGGCGGTGTCACAACCGAAATTACGATACACGGACACCAAACCCTGAAGTTTTGACCGTTTGACGATTTTTTTTTCGAAGTCTGAGAGGTCGTCGGGCACCTAAAAAAGACCACTTCGTCCGATTCCCCGACTCACCGATCACCCTCTGCTACATGCGTCGAGCGCCGCCATGTTTTCCGTGGGAGGATAAAAATCCAGGAGGCGACATCGCAACGGACTCCGATTTTTGGTAATTCACAAAGAAGGGCCTGGGCCATAGTGCATTCGCAATTGCGTTAAGAAACATGTTTTACGATTGACGTTATTAAATGCTATAAAAATGTCGCCTGCAAAGCTTCGAAATTTTATGATTTTTGACATCAGAAATAAAAATAAGCGAGGAGGAGAAGAGCGGGAGAGAAAAACGCCAAAAATAAAAAAGCGCGCGCGCGCGTGTGAAAATTTGTTTTTGCGATGCGGTATTTTTTTTACAAGGTGCATCGTTTTAGACTATAAAAAAAAAAAAAAAATACGACCTGAGTATGGACAATGATAGGAAAAAAATATTCCGGCCACACTTTTTCAAAGCGCTGATTTGCTCATTTCTCATTGAAATGCTTTGAAGGATGCTCTTTTGCACCAGCTCTAGCGGGGCATTTAACGCGGAGAAGGACTAAAAAAATATACGTAGAGTGTCAAGTCGCGCGAGAGTTTCAGGAAACAATAGTGGCGGAACATTCTAATTTCTGCCACTGCCAACAATTATATATTTGGAGAAGAAGACGAAGTCTTGAGTTTGAGGAGCTTCTTTTTTAACTTCCCGCAGTTTTGGCTCGTTTTAAAAAAGAACAGTGGCCATTCCAGGGCTCACAAGTTGCACAGGCGTGTATTACCACCACCGAACACGGCTGACACCGACAGATCATCGTTTCTACCGGCATGTATACTGAAAATCGGCGCGCCTGGGTCGGCGGTTAGGCCTAGAGTGGCCACACCTGGCCCTGCAAGCGCCTACAGCAGACGGGAGCGCGCCGTCCTCGACGCCGCTCCACTCGCTGAGCCCTTTTGATGACACGTTCAGCTCACGATTGAATTCAGTCATGGCTTCCCTTCCCCAGCAACCAGCTACATCACCTGACGCCCTCATAGAACAGACTCAAGACATGGATTCTCAGGAGTCTCTACCTGGAGGAGCGAGCCAGCATTCTTCCTGCCCAACCTGGACGGCGGACGACACGCTGGAGATTTCACCACCCAAAAAGTTGAAGGCCGCCCCGGTCCCCTCTATCAGTCCTTACCCGACCCCCTCTCCTGATCGATCATTCCGCGTACACATTAGACCAACTGTGAGGTTCGATGTCACCGCCGTTCCCGCAAAATGCATACAACATGTTATAGACCAGTGCCTTGGTACTCGAAGCTATCAAGGGTTCAAGGTCCACAAGACTTCGAACACCATAACTGTGCACCTTGCCTCCATAGAAGACGCCGATAAGATTTGCGCAATTAGCCGAATCCCTATTAACGCCGATAACCAAGTGTCAGTCCAAGCATACTTCGCATCTGGGCCCAACGTGCAACGATGCGTTGTATACGGCCTAGACCCTATACCGACTCTTGTGCTACGATCATACAGGACTTGAAATCCCAGACCCACACCGTGCTCGCAGTTCGCCGCATGGGCGCTAGCACGACTTATCTTGTCACGGTACAAGGGCCTCAGACCCAATCAGAAAAGTTTTATTATAACGGATGTATTGTACGCACGAAGCTCTACCGGCCCCGTGCTGTGTATTGTTATCGGTGCTATCAACTGGGGCACCTGCAAAAGTATTGTCCAAAAGCAACCGTTGACCCTGAAAGGACAACACCAGAGGGCCAGCCACGCTACCGATGCGGCCTCTGCAAGACTAATGAACACGAAATAACATCTTCGAAATGCCCGACCAAGCAGAGGGCCTCAGCCCGTGCGCGAGGCCGCCTCAAAGCCGTCTCCGCGGAAAACACGCAGCCAGAGGAGGCAGAGGAGACCGCATTAAAGGGCTCCTCGTCGTATGCCGCCGCCTTGAAGAGACCTGAGAAGAAAGGTCGTCAATCGGCCAACCCCAGCTCCGGGAATCCCCCAGAGCCAACCGGAATTCCCGTGACACAGGACGACCTGGACACAGAGATAGCGCAGCTGTCACGGCAGATCAAACTTCTACGCCAGAGAAAGGCGCGCGTCACGGCTCGTCGTAAAGAACGCGCAGCTACGCCACCACAGGCAGGCACGCATATATCGCCTGCTCCTATGCCACTCCAGACGGAAAACACGACCCCCTTTGATCCGGCCAATTGGATGGCCGTACTTGACACCCTAAACAAATTGAAACAGCTGATAGAGACTTGCCTTCGCCATGGCTAAATCTCAACAGCACGCGGTCGTCCTACAATGGAGTTGCCGAGGGCTCAATAACAAAGTTGGAGAACTCAAGACCAAAATACTTTTTGGCAACCTTCACGTGTGGGCGCTCCTCTTACAGGGATCTAATAAACTTAGCGCTCTCCCACACTTCATTGGCTATCACACCCCTTCTATTCCGGATAGACGAGGAGGCTCTCACTCAGATAAACCGGGAAAGGCGGCAATATACGTCGCAAACCATGTCCCTCAAACACCGGTGAACCTGCAGAGATGGTGTAATCAGCAACAAGAGGTGGTTGCAGTCTTAACACGCCCGGCCAAGACACCCCTGCTTCTTGTGTCATTTTATGGGAGGACACGGAGTGCACCCCCCAACCTAGGCTGGCTTCATCACATCAGGAGCACGTATCCAGGCATTCCCATACCCATAGGAAGAAATTTCAACGCCCCACATACCTCGTGGGGTTACAACTACAATTCTAAGAGAGGTGTAAAAGTCTATGAAGTCTTTACCGACTCCAACTTTACACTCCTTAACCATCCCGACGTGGCGACTATCCCAGCGACCCGTACTCATGCACCGGACCTCAGATGGTGGCTAGGGCCCGGATCTCCTTCGTGGACACCTGAGCCAGATGCGTGGGGTAGCGACCATTCTCCTATCTTAATTGGCCTACACACAAAGCACCTGAAGAAACTGCGCCGCAAGATCAGAGTCGCACATTGGGACAAGGTCCGTTCTGACGACCGTGCTAACTGACTTGACACCACGACCCTCATATCGACTCTACAATCTATCCTTGCAGACAGTACAACCCTTACGAGCCTAGACGAGGACCAGCCTACACCCGACATACCGCTACTCAAGCTGTGGGCCGAGCGTCGCCAGGCCGAGCTACAAGCCAATCGTAACCCCCTGCAACCCGAAGGTCGCGTCTTGGTCAATCATATAACTGCGCGCGCAGTTATATGTGGCAATGCGGCAATCAGTTTCTTCCCAAACCACCAGCAACCTCCGATCGACCCTCCTTCGACTGAGGCAATGGACACTTTGGGCCTTACTGATCCGTTTACGAAAGCAGAGCTCATCGCCGCCATTGAAGCAACAAAGAAACACTCGTCCCCCGGATATGACAACATCCCGTACGAGCTGTTCAAGAATTTAGAGGGGGAAGCCATTGATGCCCTCCTCCAGATGATGAACCAAGTATGGGCCGAGGGCATCATACCACCCGAATGGAAACACTCGGTGGTGGTGCCTATACCCAAACCAGGCAAGCCACCGACCAGTCTTCAGGCCCTCCGACCTATTTCCTTGACTCCAACGGTCTGCAAGCTGTTTGAGAGGATGCTGGCTACTCGACTATCGTGGTGGCTAGAATACCATAAGAAATACCATCCCACTCAAATCGGATTCAGAGCGAACTTGGGCACGGAAGACGGCCTGGCTATCCTGGCGAATGAAGTTCTACATGTGTCGCCCCACAGCCATTTAGTGCGAACAGTGGTGGCAACCGACATTTCGAAGGCATACGACAACATCCAACCCGAAATAATCATCAGAAACATGAAGGCCCTCGGCCTGCCCAAGCAGGTAACAAAAGTGGTGCACTCCTTCTTATGTTCTCGGACATTTTCGGTACGGGTGGACGGACAACCAATCGGCTCCTTCACATCACATCAAACCGCGGGGTACCGCAAGGTTCCGTCCTTGCGCCCCTGCTTTTCAATATTGCACTCATGCCTCTGGCATGGAGCCTACAGGACATCCCTAACATCAATTTTTTTATTTACGCAGACGACGTCACACTGTAGTCTACCCACAGAGACCTCAATACGCAACGACAACACTTACAGGAAGCTCTTGATGTCCTTCACGCGTATGCGCAGACCGCTGGACTTGAAATTGCCCCCCAAAAGTCCTGCTATACGCAGGTGGCCAACAAGTCGGGCAGGAAAGTGGCCTCTAAGTCCAACTTTCATCTCAAGATCGGTCCAACGACTATACCTGAAACTGAAGAACTGAGGGTGCTTGGGCTTGATATCCATCAGTCTGGCTCCGGTACCCACTGGGCTAAAAAATCGTCGGAAACAACTCTGCACTTGATTCGCAGAATCGCATCAAGGAGCGGAGGAGCCCGGACTGAGGTGGCCCGCCGCCTCGTGCGCTCTGTTCTCCAACCACGTCTTGTCTACCAGGATCAATTCCAACGACTGACCTCTCAACAATGGGCAAGACTTGAGGTGGTCAATAGAGACGCCATGGGAGCAACCACGGCACTCCCTCGTCTTACCCCGATTCCAACACTGCAAGAGCACGCTCAGCTCAATCCTGTCACGGAGCTGGTGAACCAGCGCGAGCAAGCAAGAATACTCAAACGCAAGCACATTCCGGCGGCAGCAGCTCTTCATTCCTACTTCTACGGAGGGCCTCCTCTGACTGCGACACTGGACGACATCCCACCGTGGTGTTATACTAATATCACCACTAACAAGACAACGAAGCTTCGCCGAAGCGACCAGCCAGCTCCAACCCCTGAAACCAGCATTCCTCAGGGCCAATGTGTGGTATACACGGACGCGGCAGTTCTGCCGCGGGGAGGACGGGTCGCCTTCGTGAGCCCATCACAGCCCGGGATTCAAGCCACCTGTAACTACAAGTCGGACACACCAGACTCCTTGTTACTAGAGCTACAAGCAATACACGACGCGATCAAAGCTGTCATCGGTCTGCCAGACATTAAGGAAGCTCACATATACACTGACTCGCTAAATTCAATTACGCATTTGAAACAAGTTACCCAGACGCTACAAATATGTCAGCAGATACATATACTACAGCAGAAGACAACCATCAACATAAAAGTTCACTGGGTGCAGGGGCATAGCCAGAACCATTTAAACCTCTTGGCTGACCACCATGCCCACCACACTCAGCCCTTACTTGACCTCCCACCCGCTTCCCTCCCTTCTGATCCCCGGTCCGACCTCATAGCCCAGAAAAACCTGATCAGACGGGACGCACGCGCTTTAATCCCTCCGTGTGTCTGCTCCCTTCCCCGGAGCCTCCGGAGGAAGTTTCTCTCCGGAGGCTTCGGGCTGGCGCGGCCCTAACACCTTCCGTTACCTGGACCTGCACTCTAAGACAAAATGGAGGAAAAAGGTAGCAACGGCGCGTCTTCCTCCCTTCTACTGGCGCGCCCCCAAGCGGACACGAGAAAAAGGGAGGAACGAAATGTTTTTCTCCTTCTCCAGGCAGACGGGAGAAAGATTTCGCCCTCCTGACTTATATTCTTTCGGTTTCGTTTTTCGAGCACGTCGCACACGTTGTTTAAGAAAAGTTGTTGAGGTGATTGAGCTTCAGCGGCAACGAAGGCCACCGTTAATTCCGTCTTCTAGTCCAAACGTGCAGAACGTTTCGGTTGCATGTATGTTTTTATCACTAATTTTATCGAACGAGCAAACGAAGCCGCTAAAAACAGCGAAGTTCCGGAGCAGTGCCAGCAGAGCTACGTACACTGGGTAAGATCGCCGTCTCGCCGTCTCCGGATTGCGGAACCCACCCTGCCCACCCCACGCCAGCCCACGTGAAACTACAGTAGCGGAACCACGCGGATCTGTGTCGACGTTTTCGACGTTATGGAAATCGCAGGAACTGCGTCCAAGACCGGCAGGTTTTGCTGCTGGCTGCCTGGGTGCCTTCCGTGCTGAGTTCGGTTCTGTTTTCCGATGCCAAGTGCCAACCGGCAATTAACGTGTCTTTGTATTTCTGCGTGTCAGCAACATAGCAGCAACATCGTGATGGCAGTGTTGTGCGTTGTGAACAGAAGACTGAAATTATCGCCGATGTGACCGTGTGTTCGCGTATCAGTGGTGTAACAACAAGATGAGGTGACGTAAACTGTCGGGCATTGATGCCGCTGGCCGAGCCGTGATCGGAGGGGGCGGGGTGTCGCAGGTTGACATTCCGCTTTAAATTAAAGAGTTTAGACCACTTGAGGGATTAGGTGCAATCGGTCGACGTGCGGATAGTCATGTTGGAACGCTGGTCTGAACAGTAAGCTCCTATCGCACTGTGGCCAATGTGACTGTCGGTTGTCTCCTCCCCGAGAGCGATTGCGCTCTGTGGAAAGGACTGAAAAGTACGAAATTATGACGGAAAGCACGTATATATACGTACAGTGTGGAATTTCAGCATTAAAAAAGAATAGGTAAAATCGAAAAAGAAAAAAAAGCTACCCTTTATTTTGCTTGTTAAATATACTACAGTTCCTGGAGAGACTGCCCTCCAAGTGGCGCGCTGGGATGAGCGCTAGAAGTTTTCGAGCTCGCCACGGTGTAGCTCCGTACACTTAACACCTGCCGAAAGTCGCGGCTTTGACTGCATTCAAGTTGATCGAAAAGTGATTTCTCTGCCCGTGAAGCATCACTTCCAGCTGAGTGAATATCCGCGCTACAGAGATTAATCCAAGACGGCAATTGAAGCCGTGCGCGAACAGCACAAATAGAAAAACAAACTACAATAGAAATATAATAATAATAATAATAATAATAATGTTTGTTTATTTTTCCATCAAACAAATGATGGAGGGAGACCGAAAGACCGACAGAAAGCTGCATCATGCAGCTTGACGAGTCCCCGGCCCCCCTCTCACACAAACAGCAGTGGCACAGCAAAAAATAAACAAGACACAATGACATTCAAAGAGTAATCGGGCGGCAATATTACGCTATTCGTAGTAACATGATACATACATTGAGACTTGAGAGTTCTATGGAACTATGTACACAGAAAATGTCATACATATATACATTTAGATATATACACAGAAAACACGAATTATGGTGCATCTCAAAGCTCTGGAAAGGACTACTAAAAAACCACACTGGAAAACAATTCTCGAATATCTTTTCTCGATAACATAACAGGATCAATATTTTTGGAGCTAAGAAAATTAAGCAAGTTTGGAAGCGTATAAGATAACATTTGCTCCCAGTTTTGCAAACTTCGAGTGGGATAAGTTGGCACTTTTGGAGCAAGAGAAGCCAGGTCAATCAGGTTAAGATGATTTTTTTGAACTTCAGATTTATAACACACACACAAACGATATTTATATATACATTGAACATTAATCAATTTTAAACTTTTAAATAAGGGTTCACTAGGGTGGTCGTATGGGACATTGGAAATGTTTCTTAGCATTTTTTTCTGCAACAGAAGTAGTTTATTCAAGTTTGCACTTGTACTATTACCCCGAACTAGGTGGCAGTAGTTTATATGAGAGAGAAATAAAGAGTTATAAATTAAAAGTTTGACAGTTCTTGGCAAAAGATGGCGGTGTCTATACATCAAGCCAACAACGCGCGATAGTTTAAGCAAAATATAATTAATATGATCGTCCCATCGCATTTGATCCGTGAATACAACACCAAGAGTCTTAAAGCTAGTGAGGACTTCAATTTTATTCGAATTTAAAACGATATCACAAGTAAAAGTAACATTCTTGTTTTTTGGGTGAAATAAAACCGCTTTTGTTTTATTTTCATTGATTTTTAGAACATTACAGCTACACCACTTAACAAGGCCTTTAAGTGTTTCATTTGCGCTATTTATTAGTTCGTTACAGTTATTACCTGCGAATAGTAAACTAGTATCGTCCGCGTAAATTACATATTTGATATTTTTATTTAAATTCACGATATCATTGACATATAAATTAAACAAGAAAAAACCTAGAATACTTCCTTGGGGAACTCCAGATTCAATTGGTTTTATATTAGAAGAGTGGCCATTTATATGGACGTATTGCTTACGATGTGAAAGATATGACGATATTAAAGTTGATGCCTGTCCACGAAAACCATATGTTTCTAGTTTTTGTATTAACAGATTACAATTTAGATGATCGAACGCTTTACTAAAATCAATAAATATTCCAAGGGTCATTTTTTTCTGCTCAAAGTTGCCCAAAATATATTCTTTTTGCTCTAAAAGAGCGAGCTCTGTAGACCGGCCTTTACGGAAACCAAACTGCGAAGGATTGATTATACTGTGCCTATCTGAAAACTTCACCATGCGTGAAAGCAAGATTTTTTCAAAGCCTTTTGAAAACACCGGTAAGATAGAAATAGGCCTGTAATTTGCCATGTCGTTCTTGTCACCCTTTTTATACAATACGCTGACCTTAGCTATCTGCATATTTTTTGGAAACGCCCCGAGCTGCAAGCAGAGATTAAAAATGAATGTTAGACAGGGTGATATGATATCTATTACATGTTTTATCGGACCTATCTGCATATCATCAGCGTCACAGCTTGTACTATTTTTAAAAGACAAAAATGTGTGTATCACCTCCCTATTCAAAACTGGCTCAAGAAAGATAGTACTTTCATTTTTACGTTCAATATACGCGCAAGCGTTTTCGCCCGGATTACCTTTTGCCAAGTTTACAAAATGGTCATTAAAAGCATTTGCTAGTAATGTTCCTGTAAGTTCTACATTATACAGGCAGATTTTCTCAATTTGCCTTATTTCGTGCGAACGATTCAGGACATTGTTAAGCTTTTTCCACGTGACGTCTGTTCGCATTGCTGTGGACACAAAGTAGTTATTAAAGTATCTTGCTCTAGCATTTCTTAATTTCCTTGTAAGTATGTTACGGTATGATTTAAATGCTTTAAGATGTT
This sequence comes from Ixodes persulcatus, assembly GCA_013358835.2. Taxonomy (NCBI): domain Eukaryota; kingdom Metazoa; phylum Arthropoda; class Arachnida; order Ixodida; family Ixodidae; genus Ixodes; species Ixodes persulcatus. The sequence goes on from JABSTQ010002968.1 coordinate 25,375, forward strand.
CAGGGTCCTTATTGTTAATGAATATCTTGTACAAAACATTTTTCCTATTTATTTTAAACAAAAGTTCTGGGGTTATCCATGGTTTACGATTTCTTCTCGACAATTTAATAGATTTATATGGAAAGCACATTTTGTATATTTCCTTAAATTTGTTCAAGAACACGTTATATGCTTCGTTCGCGTCTACTTCCTCATAGACCTGGCTCCAGTCCATTTCCAAAAGTTTATTTCTAAATTCAGAAAGGCTATTCGCTGTAATATTTTGAAAAGGTGCACCGAACCGCTTCTTTGTAGTTTTAGCTATTTCTTTTTTTATGAAAATGAACACGCCCAGATGATCACTTATATCGGTACTTAATATCCCCGATTTTATACAGGTTAAATCAAAATTTGTAATAAACAGATCGAGGAGTGTTGAAGAGTCAACCGTAATTCTTGTGGGCGATTTTATGACATTTGTGCAACCACTAATATTGATTAACAAATCCATCTGCCTTTTGCTTGGGGTGTCTAGAAGCATGCTCAAGTTGAAATCTCCACCAAAAATAATATTATATTGATTTTCCGTAGCAAATCTAAAGTAACCTTCTAGAAAAGAATTAAAAAGGAAACTAGATTTCCATTTGGCGGTCTATAAAATACCGAGACAATACTGTTCTCCACAACTAGGGACATCACTTCATAGTCGTTAGTAACACATGAGTATTCAGGTAACAATTCACCTTGCATATTATTTCTTAACATTAACATCACACCCCCTCCGCGCCCAGTTGTTCTGTTTAAAAAGTAGTTGTTATACAGTGGTAGTTTAAAAACATCGTTTTCATCAGAATACCATGTTTCTGATAGCATGATAACATCAAAGAAAAAACAAAATTCATCAAACAAAATACCAAGTTCTGTAGTTTTGTTTCGGGCAGACCGAGCGTTTAAGTGTATACATTTAAAAGAACTTGAGTGCTCATTTCCCATACGGTCATTTAGTTCAGATGTAGAAAAGTAGATTTGTTCTGCCATAGTGGGTTAAAAGACGACACGAAGCAGAAAACAAAAACAATACTCACCTCGAGTACAGTTCTCATCTTCAAGAGACTTAGACATATCAAGAAAAAACTTTAAGGAACATTTAAAGAAATAGCAATCGACACCAAATGCTTTACAGTCAAAATTTATTATTGAGTATTCAAACAAAACTTTATAAACTAAATAAACAAAAGAAATAGCGACTTTCCTTTTTGTATGCTTGGTATACTCTCTCGCGTTTATATCCCGAGAGCCTCACACCGAAATTTCTGCATAAAAACCAAGTTTTACGAAATGCCAAGTTATCAAATAAATAGTTCAGATACATACAATCCAAATACGGGCTACGACGCGCCGTGCGGGGAAACAAACTCATGGCTTCGAGCCGCATTGGAGCGGCTTGATTTATTGGCTTCCAAATAATTACGGCATGATCGAGCGTTTACTTCTTCATAAGAGATTCATCCCCTGAGCCATTCGAAATATTCTCAGTGGTATTACATTGCTGGGAAAAGATCAACATGCTGGGAATATTTTTTATTGCTTAGGGAGTCACCGAAAAATTCCGTACGTTCCAAACGACCAGTATAAAAACCAGAAACGCAAAGCTCGGGTGCAGTGTTCGGGTTAGTGTGCCGATGTGTTGACATTTGTATTATGCCATGTGTGTGTATGTTACTGTATGTTCACCTGATGCTTGTAGTATGCGTAATGTGCGTATAGTAGAGGATCCGAAAGCGCGAGGATAGCCTGAGGAAAATAAAAAAAAATATTTTTTTGTAGAACATGAATTGGGGGGTACCTAGCGCCGCCTAGCTATGCTGGTTGCAATTACTGTGTTTGACCCCGCCATCTGGTGGCAAGCGATTTAACCTTCTTTCACGCTACGCGGTAAACAGCGGCTTCGAGTTTGTTTTTTTGAGAGCGGCTTTTGGTTTCGCGGATTGGTTTGCCATTCCTCCGTGATGTGCGGTTGGTGAAAGAATTGTGACTCGAGGAACAGCAAAGGTAAGACGTGAAGTGCGCGAAGTAACTGGTTCTCGGTTGTCTCGTTTAACATCGCAGTGCTGGGGACGAGAAGACTAAGTAGCTGCTTTCGAAACGCCAAGTTTCTGTACCTGCGGGGGGAACCTGGCTTCGGAAATAAAGACAGTTCGCGGAAAGCTCGTGTTACGCTCTTATTTGCTGCTCCTTTCGTCCCGTACAAGAGACGTAGCGTCCTCGTTAAGCCTTATTGAGCTCGAGTTGCTCGATTCAGGGCCGCCATAATGAGATGCAGGCGACGGAGGAACTAGTTGCTCCCCTGCTTCAGGGACGAAGGTTTCTCCCATTCTGTAGGAACATAGGTTACAAGACCGTTCCTCCTTTAAGGGAGGACTATCCATGCCCTTTTTTCTAAGAGTGTGGGGACACACACCTGCCGACCCGGGAACCTGCCCTAAGTGTCCGGCCCCTGTGGATACGGCGGATGCTCATCATCTGCTGCGGCTCTGCTCCGGGACCAAGACCACCCATGAGAAGATACTTAGCCAGGCCGGACTAAAGGGTCACCCACACGATAACTACACCCAATGGGTGAATGACAACAAGTATTACAAGTCGCTCTTGCAGTTCCTGCACGACGCTGGACTGCACTCCTTTCTTGGAACCGTCCCCCCCCCCCCCCTATTATGCTGTATGACACATTTTACGAAGAAAAAAAAAATATTTTTTTTAAAACGTTTCTCGGCGTGCCCCCCCCCCCCCCCCCCCCCCCCCCAAGGTCTCTACAACCATCTTCAAAAATTATTTTTTAAGTCTATATATGTTTCTTGACAGTTTAGGAAGTGCATAGTGTGGCGAGTCCCATGGATTATTGTTTTCACGCTCTTCGGAATGTAATTCGTTTTTTTTCGGCGCAAAAAAAATAAAAAATAAAACAGTGTTCCGTATAAATGCAGTTCTAACAAATATGTATCAAGCACTTAAAAAAAAAAAGACGCATTGCACTCGCTTTTGCTTTCGATCGCTGTTTTCTCTTTGTGTGTTTTAATCATTTTCAATATACCTGAGTTGTACTTGTTAAAGGACCATAGAAACAAAACGAATCATTAAGAACAAATCACAGACTACACATATAAGAGAGAAATGTTTGCCTAGTGTTAAACAGAAAAAAGATTTCAAAGTTTTTTCGATAAATTTCGCACATCTCTAGGAAGAGAACAAAGCGGCTTGTCGGACATAATCAAACTCCGGATAGATTCAGAGAAGTGTGCATGCGGACCTTTTCCATTGCTCGTTCGTTCACAACTCGCCCCGCTTATATGCGTATCATGCGAAGATCAGTTCTTCTTGTACGTGTCCTCTTTCTTTTGATGCTCTTATTTGAAATAAAAATGTTTGCTTTTCAGTTAAGAAACAAGTGCTGCTGCATACATACAGAATAAAATATGGCATGTGGGATTTAATGAATATTAATAAAAAAATAACCGGTCGTATGAAGTGATTAGTGTTCCCAATATGCCAAGACCGTTGTTTCTACTTTAGACTTTATTAGCGTGTGTAGAGCGCCGCGCGAACGACTTATTTTAACAAGCGTCTAGTTTTAGTTTTTGATGTCACTCGGATTCGACACTCGTTTGTTGTTCCCCGTGTCTCTGGATTTGCTGTGTTATTTGGTGCAGCGATGCTTTGTTTTACCTACCAGAATTTGTGGCCTTGTGCTTTCTCATTCATTCTTGTCGTAAGCAAGCGAACTGCAAAATTTTCAAGGCGACAGCAAAATCTGGTTAGCTATCCTCAAGGGTATGAAATGAAAACACACCAAACAAGCAGCGTTAAGAAAAAAAAAAAAAAAAAAACAAGTTTAATTTTCGTGATATATCGTCACGCCTGAAAATTCATAGCATTTAGTAGTCCAAACTATAAAAAAGGCCCTGGGATAACTCGCTTGTCAGGTCAGCACGGGTTAAACTCACGTTTGCTGAGATGAGTAAAAAAAACAAAAACTGTAATTTGAATTTTTATGCAGCGGGAAGGCAGTATAAACTTAAACTGCGTGTTCCTCATCTATGAAGGAATAATTTGGAAAGTGCAGTAGGATTGCCAATCTAGTGTGTCTAACGGATATTACGCGATTTTGATTACTTGAACCTATGCCGATAAGAATGCACGGATGAAACTAATCTCACCCACTATCACTATGGTGCAATTGGCACAGGACTGTGTACGTGTTCGGGAAAAAAATACACGGCTCATTTATAGCTTGGTTGACTTCTGCGCCGCCATCTTGTTTCGAGGGACTTTGCGGAGCACATTTGCTTTGGTACAATCACCGCTACTTTTAAATGCAGTATATTACTTCGGCTACACTGACGGATCATATGTGCCTAAATACACGATCATGGTTTGAGGCCCGTTTGCAGCGTGCAGAAGCCTCCCTGAATTCCCCCATTTGCAACGTGAAAAATTGAAGTCGCCTTTAAATTGGCGACGCGGACGTGATAAGAACACACAACCTTCTGACTCCAAGTGAGAAGCTTTACGTGTTCGTATCACGTAGGAGGCTCCGTTCTGTAGGCGAGTCAGAGTTCAGGCGTCGTAGATATCGGACGGCATGCCCACAGACCGAACCATTTCAGGATAACGCGAAACAGCGTTCTATGAAGTTAGCGGAAACTTGGTGAGATGCTTAGATGATTTAAGCACAAACACTAAGAGCAATCTCAGGACTGACGCTCGCAGTAGCTGATGTCCGCTTTGCATGGCCATGTTCGGAACCGAAACAGAGTCGGTACAATTATACAAACTGTCGTTCAATGAAGCTCCGTGAGTATAAATTACTTTTGTTTGCTAAATTTTTGTGTCATATAACAAACAGTTATGGGGGACGAAATAAACAAAACTATCAATTTGTTTTGTTTGTAGCGGATGAAGCTTCTTGTCAGCTGGCGTTCTACGGCTATCGTAGCGTATACATTCATTATAAACCTACTTAATTTGCTTTACATTGTCTGGAAATATTTAAAGAGTGAACTTTGTTTGAATACGGCTCAGGTAAACTAAAAAGTTGTACAGCATAGATTTCTCCGTTGTACAGCATAGATTCCTTTAGAAATTCACCTCTTTCTAAATTTCTAAAAACCCTGCGCAATGACAGATACAACAAACAACTTCGCAATGAAAACCCCACTACGGGAATTAACTTCGAATAATTTTCTGCCCCGTGTAACTTTTACTGGAATTTTACCGAAATATTCCATAGCAGCGCTTGTTTCCGACATTCTTCAGCATGTTCAAAGTTTCTATGAATCGGCATCTACTTTTGAAAGGAATTTATTGCCAACATCGCTTCCTGGCTGGTGCCTCTTGTGTTCAAACACGTGCGGCATGCACACAAAGGTACCTTTAACAAGGCTGCGATCGCACGCATCCACCCAACAAAAAAGAAGATAGGGCACTCGTTCTATCTTCGGGCTTTCAGGAGGTGCATTTCATGCAATCGAATTCTTAGCTTCTGATGGATAAGTTGATTTACCCTCACCTCGTGCGGGTAACCACCATAATAGCCCGTGCAAAATGCTCATGGAGGTAGATCGTGGGAAGCGTGAAGTTGCACGTACTTGCGCACAGGAGCAGAGAACTTGCGGTGGGCTGATGAACTACTTAGATTGTTATGCACGGAAACTTACATAAATATAATATATAGTTTGTTACGTGAGTATACCGCGCGGGAGTGCGCTTCTCACTTTAAGAGCATCCAGCGGAACCAGTAGCAAGATTAAACCCATACGATTTGAAGCACGAGCATTGATTACAGGTGTGCACGCGCAGTTTTCTTCCGAAATGTCAAATGAAAACCTCATACTCGTCATGACGTTTAGGCGAAAAAAATAGATCACGGTTTTATAGGAGGGCAATAGTGTGAAGGGACCAGTAGGGTGAAGACGCTGAGTTACGGCGTCTTCCGACTGGCAAATAAAGCACGAGTGCCTGAACACTCGCGCTCAGTTGAACGATTAAAACTATGCGTGCACACTTTTCATTTTTTTTCTAAATTCCACAATATATATATATATATATTTTTAGTGTACGAGGTTGAAAACACGATTTTCCATTTTTATTTTGTCCTCGTACCTGAATACCAAAAGACTAAAATTTAGGATTTTAGAGAACGTAAAGGGAATAGGGCTAATGTTCCATTGTGCTCACACAAGCGAAAATTTATAGCGAGGCGTCAAGCTCACCCGCGCGGCAGTCGCAAGGAGCCATTCCGAGCCGCCGTTTCAGTCTACTTCTACGCTTCTATTCTTGCAAGCGACGAAGCGTTCCAACCTGGCAACGCGAGGGCAGTGCGGCGAAAGCGCTAAATGTTTATGGAGGAGGCCGCCCTTTCGTTACTTCAGGGTTCTTTTTTTTTTTTCCATTTTCGGCTCGTGCCTATTCTCGGACCCCTTTTCCTAGTTTAGGCGGTGACGCGTCGGGTGAAGAGCGCGAAGCTATAACACTAATTTTAAAGCTAACGGCCTTTTTAACTGCCTCTGTGTGACTCGAACATGCGAACTGCGAAACACAGAAACAACATCCGCAAGTTAATTAACTAGGTGTCTTTTTTTTTTTCTGGGGGGGGGGGGGGGGGGGCGAGGGTGGGGGTGGGGGAGGGTGGCGAAGTTAAGCAATCATCGCGCCCCCAAAAATTCGCGAAGACGACTTCGTGAGAAGCTACGATTCTTGTGTTTCGTGATTATTTTAAAGAATAGAATGGAATACGATTTGACTATTTGGTACAGATGCTCTTGCGGGAAGAGAAATATTTTTGTTTTTTAATATTATACATATGATGGTCCTTTATTTACATTTCAAGAAGAGATTGACTTTAAAACATAGTACTTTTTGTTTCCAGTTCTTTACCGCCCACCAGTCGGTAATATTGCTCAGTTTACTGCATTCATTGAGTCCCTATTTTGCTTCGTAGGAGACAACGGCCTGAGAATAATTTTGGGGGAGATTTCAGCATTGATATGTTAAGTGATTCAAAACAAAAAAAGAGTTTAGTATGTTGATTGAGTGTTTAGTGTCTAGCACATTTATATATCTGTTTCTCACAAACGTTGATGTCTCACTGTTACAAAGTGGTGTAGTGGGCTGTTAAATCAGTGATCATCTGCAAATATATATTTGGCACATTGGAATTTGCCCATTTAATCATAAATGATGCTTTTTTCAGTTACATTCAAGACAGGTCATTTACCGCCTTACAAAGATTTAAGTATCAAATCGAACATGCGAACTGGGATGCGCTATTCTCTACGG
>JABSTQ010002969.1:0-16917 GCA_013358835.2 Ixodes persulcatus
TTCTTTTTTTGTGTAACACAATTATATATACTGCAATTATGTGTTCTACTCGCTGCTCCACAGCCTCCTTCCGAGTTTCCTCGATTTCTCGTGCCGACTTCCGCCGCTTGGCATCGGGCGCTCGCGCATGTGCAGAACGCTTCTCGGTAAAGGTCCATTCCAGTCTCAAGTTCACAAGCAGCAACCACTGAAATAGTGACATGCTGTTTTGCTATGATTACCATCGAAAATAAAATTAGTTCATGCTCTTTAATCTTTTGAAGAGATAACATGCAACTATGCCTATGTTTTGTGCTGATGCACATGGAACCATAAATTACAAAAAAAGTAAAAATAAAACAATAAAAAATTGTTGTTAATTAACCTTCTGAACCTGCAGCGATAATGTAATTAAACTACAAACATATACAGATTCATTAAAATATATGTTTAATATATATATTGAATGAATTGCTATATTTTTATTGTAAATGTCCCATTCTTGCAAGCACATCAATTGCAGTGATCGAAATGAGACAGAGGCATCTGAGACATTTTTGATGCGAGCCACCAATCCACGGCCATCGCTAGTTTGGATGCAAGCACGCCAGTTTAAAATGTCACCAAATACTGTACCAGGAAAAATACATTCGTCTCCATACATTTACGCCAGCGCACCCACAGTTTGGCACTGTGGGTGCGCTGCTACTTTCCTAGCGGTGTAGACACCACGCATCTGAGAGAATGCATGAGGATCACACCCGTCCACGCTGTAGAGCAGTCATGCCACACCAACGGAGAGGGCTGCCGTGGGAGCCGAGACAGTAGAAACAGCTGCCTCGACTAGTGCTCCAGGTGTCCACAACCATAGATGGCAACAGTCATCTATTGTTGCCTTCAATTGTCCCAATAAACCGATCGCACTAAAGGCCCTGTCACACTGAGGCAGCAGGTTGACAACTATATATCCGGCAACACGAGGAAATTATGTTGCCGGCGACCCTGTCACATCGCGGCAACAACGGTCGGGCAACATGGTGCTGCTGCCCGGCAACCGTGTTCGCCGATTAGTTGTTTGACCACCCTGTCACACCGCGCTGACGGTGGAGACAACCCGGGGAACGCACTGCCGTCTTAATTGTTCACCTTCGTTCTTGTGCGGCGCGATGGCGGTGCTGGAAATGTGACTACAAAGTGCTAGTTCGTTCGAAAGGCCAAACATTACCACGGGACGACATCAACCAGTGACTGTGATTAGAAAACTTGACACGGGGAGTGTTATTTACCTTTTATTTTATCAAAATGTTCTTCATTCGCTGACAAAGCAGATAGCCCAAACCGAGGGAAGTGAGATCCCTGATGTATGTTCGGGATTTACGCCACCGTATGAAGCGTTTCTCTCCGGTTCTTTCTTTCATGAAATTTCTATTTCTGCTGTAAGAATCAGCTAGCACCGGCAGCACCCCAATGCGTCTTTTGTGGCGTGGTGTTGAGCTGAACTGACAGTGCTTAAAAACTCCGACACCGACACGATCAGCCTTCATAACAATCGATGGAATAAATATTTTTCAACGCTGTCTATTTGCCTACAGCCTGCTATGTGATCGCTTCACTCCCCAAGATGTCCTGGGTATTTTTGAAAAAAAAAATCAGGTGTCCGGTAGCAGCTGTTTCCAAGTTCCAAGCATCAACAATCATCATCAGAGTGGTCATTTTAATGCTTCGATTTTTTAATCTTTGCTTTCTTGGATTATTTTTATTATACTTCATCAGCGGATGAGTAGGCATGCCATTTTATTTCTCTAGCAGTATTGTGAGCTGGTCACTAGGCAGTTCTAATTTCAACATCAGTCTGAACGTTCATGACCCTGGCTGTGACCATTTCGACAATCGCCTTCCGCAATTATTACACAGTAACAACATTCATAAAATTATTTTAGCTGCACGCCAGCCTTAATTATTGTTAAATAAAATAACGCTTTCCAAGCCTTTATTTGAGTAAGATGTTATTGATAGGGAACTAGCTCTGCCATCGAAGCTATGCGTGTTGTCGTGATGCCGGCCCGAAATTCGTTTAGCCAGCAATCAGGGCAACACACAATGTCCAACACAAGTTGCTGCTGTTTTTGTTGCCGAAAGCTATCATACCGAGGCAACATTTTCATTGTCGTCCATGTTGTGCAGCTGCTACCGCGATGTGACAAGTTTATTGGACACCACGGGGAGCGAGCAACAAGTTGCCCGACTGTTGGACAACGTGCTGTGTTGCTGTTGCCATCGTATTGCCTCAGTGTGACAGGGCCTTAAGCGTTGCACACATACGTGACGCTGCCATAACTTTCGTTCACAGGAGGCAGGCGGCAGTGCACAAGACGGCTCGTGTCGTCTCGTCGCGCGCAAAGCTCCAGAAGGGTTGTCCCACATGCAGAATTGTAAAGTTCCTTCCATGCATTGTGGCAGCGGCAGCTGAACGAAACTGGCTGGTGAGATCAGTCTATTCAAAAGGAAACACCCTGAGGCCGCTGCGCATCCAGTCGTTGCAACCACGCAAAGCCTATTCGTGCCAAGGCCATTGGATTTTCATGGAGTGAGGTATTTTCATAGTAAAGTATTCGGCGTCACCATGTCACAACCTGGCGGTTTTCAACACCCATGGGTTATAGACGCTTTCAGGCATCTGTGCATGGGCGCCGCCATAACTGACGTTCAGTTTTTGTGTCCTCTTTTTCCGCTCGCTTCACTTCATCGTTAAAACAGCACGACAGGTAATTGCCACGATGGGTGCTACTGTGTCATTCTCCGCAGCATAGGCATTTGGGGAGGCTGGTCAACGCCCGCTTCAGTGGCTTGGCATCTCAGTAAGACGAGAGAAGGTAGGCCATGGCGGCTCAATCTGGCGCGTGTTTAAAGCGTCTATATAATTCCTCTCCACTTTCGAAGAATTCTGTTACATCTGAAAGATGAGAGGTTGAAAAGAGGGATGGAGAAGAAATTGAGGAGAAAGGAGAGGTGAAGCAAAGCGACTGACCGAATCGTCCTGGGCGAGCCAACGCGGGACACTTCTCTGTGAGGAGCGCGGACTGCGGTGGTGTGTTGCCTAACCCGGGGGCCCTTGAAGGAAACCGAGCCCGGGCTCGGCTCAACTGCCAGGACTCCAGTTGACACCTGGCACTGCCAGGCATGCAGTGAACCCACTCTGGGGTCGGTGCTCATGGTGATTCGGGACGCCACTCTCCAAACACTTACAAGCGCACAAGTCCCCTGTGGCGACGCAACCCTGTAAAAAAAACATTCAGTACAAGTCGACACTAATTGAGCGAAGCGAGAGAGATACACTTCAACTGAAAAAAAAAAATTAAAGCACAGCTCAGACTCATGATGGACGCCCAAGTGCGGTTGTCTGTCTCGTCCAATGTATTTCACATGCTCCAAGTTAACTAAAGAACGTAGGAGTGTGTGAATGATAGCCCTTTAAAATCATAGATTATATAGTCAATATAGAGAAACTCACAGCTACAAAGTAGAATGCGCGCAAAATACTGAACGCTGAGCTAAAGTGGTCACAGCTTTCTTAACCCAAACACTTAATGATGTTTTTGTTTGACTTGTCTTTCTAATTAAGTGTGACACCTCTTTTTCAGCAACAAATGGAATATACTCATGTGAAACATATTAATTCATGCTAAATCTGGGTCATTCTTCCTCTGCAGTGTGCCAGCTTGCTCAAAATGAAATCAGGTGGTCTCTCGGTCTCAAGAAAAATAATTCTCCAGGCTAGTGCAGCATCAGCAAAGCATCTTCTTGAGGCTTCCTTAAAGAGACCAACTGAGTTACTTTGGAACAAACTAGTCAATGAATAGATTATGGAAAAACAGAATCAAGATTAGACATTCCACTGAAACGAGTAACCAAGTGAAATCACCAATTAGCTAAATACGCAGACGGTCGTAACCTGCCAACTCGGTAGCCTCCACCAAAACCCTTTTGATTTGATCAGTTGCCAAAGTAAACGGGAAACTCTTATGCACGATAAAGAGAGGCATTGTACTATGGTTCCCACATCAATCGTAGCTGGCGTCTTATGACACTGTGACATGGCACGTCCCAATGTAACATCGTGGTGATCTGGCCTTCTTCAATGTCCGTCACCAAAAGGTGCCTACCGCATACTACTGAATAGTAGGAGGTACATTTTGGGACGCAGACTTTCCTCGAAATATGCTTTGGTCACTTTCCATGGTCCCAGGTGTTGCTTGGGGTCTTGTGAAATGACAGCCCCGGCACGTCCTTGCCCACAGGTACGACGACAAACGCCAAAAGCAGCACCAAGAATACACGAACGCACGAGAGGCTTATTTACGCCGTTCACATGTTCTGTCATGTATGAGGAAGCGGGGCACTCATGTGGTGATAGTTGGCAACCGGCAATTGAGCAGGCATTATCACTATATAGGAGGCTGTGCTTCATGACACCTATTCAGGCATGTCAGTCATGAAGAGCTTGGCAAACACCATCTTTTGGTTCCCCGGTGTTGACCAAGGCAGTTAAGACCATGTAAGAAGGTGCAAGTCATGTGCCCAGTTCTGTTAAATGCCTCTGGTGCAGGTTCGGGTCAGCAAGTTGGATACCAAGCAACACTGAACACGACTTCAGATATATTATGCCGTACCGCTGGAGAGTTACGGAATACTGATCGTGGTCCACGCGGACACAAAACAGATAGAAGCATCGGCTGAGACAACAGTGGAAGCCCAGTGCAACATCTTTCGTCGATTTGGACAGCAAAAGACACTGGTGTTTGACAACAGACCCTAGTTTAATAGTACTGTTTTCGAACAGTTTTTACAGCGGTCATGTACAGCACCCCACCACTACTTCGTGTCACCCGCGGTTCAACATGTTAGCCGAGCATGCAAAATGTAGAGTCACGGGGGACATTCACGAGGTTCAGCCTTCGCAGCCTTGAAACCAGGCTTGTAAGCACTTCCGTACTATTATTGAAGTTCCACTGCTGCAGAACCTCAGCAAAAGATAGGAGGCACTCCTCTGGGCTGTTATTCGGCTACTGCATCTGATCCCAGACTGATTTTTGTCTATATGCATTTGGACTCGTCCCCAATCGAGAGATGCAACCACCCTTTTGGTGCGAGAGAGACTGTGTGGGCACGCAGTTTCAGCCTATTGTGAATTCCTGAAGTTGTCTGCTCACTTGATGGTATACAAATGACAACATTAGGCACCCCAAGAGGGGAGCACCAACAGCATGCAAATCAGCCTTGGACACGGCATCCCCACAAGTGGACCAGCCTGCCTGTGGTAATGTTTTTATGGTGAGGCGACACTGTTGGAGATTTGGTGGTTCAACGATCAGGCTGCTCCTTGGCAGCAGGAGACATCCAAAACGGCCGGTAGAGCGGCGAAGTGATGGGATACCCTGACGGGAGACGAGTAGTGGCCGAGATTCACGGTCAGCGTGGGCCCTGCAGGCGACAAAGCAGATGGAATTGACTTTTAGGTTTAGGTTTAATTATTGAGTAGAACATCAGAACGGAAGAACAAGAATGGCAAAAGAGGCGCGAGCTCGGACTTGGGCTTGCGCTCATAATAGCACAAATAGTGTTCTTGATGATGAAACAACTAATAAAAGCCTATTATTACATTCTCCCTTCCCTATTTATTTTTTTAGCAAAACCTCAACAAGGAGATTAAGGGGGTACAGAATCGAAACTTGAAATATCCCCAGAACAGTTCAAAATGGGATAAATATGATCCATGATATCCGTAAACAATAATTCCACGCTTGTATTTTCAGCAGATGGCTATATTTTTGTTCCAACCGACGGATTCTTGCGAGCGCTTCAAAATCACCCATCGAGTTCTCGCAATGCGTCTCGGGATATTTGCTCGTGACGTGACGCTCACGACATCACAGGCCCACACACGGCCAGGGGTACCGCAATTACGATCGTCGTCACTAGGTGGCGCCAGCTTTATCGTCAACGCATTACAATCCCGCCGAGTGGGAATACCCGAGGTATGCTGTACTAAAACTGAGAAGTGCGCCAAGTGTCGCTCGCTCCTGCGCGCCTCCGTCAGACACGCCGCGCCGTGGCGTTGCTCCTGATGGCCTCATGACGTGAGACATTCCAATGAAGCTCGGCCCCCCAAACTAGCAGGTGGTATTGGGAAATCGATTTATTCATTTTAAAATTGCTTTTCTTGCATTTACGGACGAAAGACTGCTGTTTGTGAGCTGCTGTCATAAAGGAGACCACGTCTACACAAAGTAATAGGTGGCATAATTTCGCTTCCGCACCCCTTTAAAGGAAAGCAAAAAACTACTACTCTCCTTTTCTTAATTTTTTTTAACAATAGCTACAGGGAGACTACAATGATAAAAACATTAAAACACGACACTTATCTTCTGAAACACACAAGCAGTCAACAAAAAATTATAGTGAAAAAACTGCATATTCGTGGAAAGTTAGTCATACTTGAGATATTTCGAGTCGGAGAAAAATGCTGGCTCAACTGCTACTGTTGAAGTCACAGGCGTTTATGATGAAAACGTTTTCTTAGAAGTAATCACCGAAAGAGAAACAGTTAATTTCACAACAATGCGATTCACCGAAAGCACCCATCATGAACGGAGAAGATGCCAGCTCCTTCACGGACAAGCAGCCCTTGATGAAGCTTCGTGGCGTACGTGCTGGTGCACGCTGGTTCTTCGTCATAGGGTATCGAGCGAGGAGGCCAATGAAGATAGCGGCCGTCTTGTAAGCGCCCCATTCTCGGGAGGCCGGAGCTGGGCGGCCATCTTGCGCGCTGACTATATTCTATTCACCCCTAAGCTGAGACTGTGGTGGAACCTATGTCGTCCTTAGACCAATCATACATCTCTCTTTCGCCATGTGATCACGCTCCCGCTCATACCCACGCGCAGAGAACCTGGTTAGGTGATGAAAGGGAGGTGGCTGATTTGTTCGGCAGGCACATAGTTCCTTCCCCCTGCAGTCTCAGCTTAGGGGTGAACGGAGTACAAGGCAGCATGTTGTACCCCAAAACGGGTACAACAGAGCGGCTGGCCGAAGGGAAAAGATCAGACGGTTTGAAAGGCCACGTCGGGCAGACGGGTAAACTGAACGATCCCGAGCGTTGGAACACTGTGAAGGAACTCAGCGACTTATTTACTGCCCTGAAAGAACTGAAGGAACACAAGCGTTGGAACACTGCAAAGAACCTCAGAACCTTCCCTGAAAAAACTGAACGAGCACGAGCGCAAGAACGTCGTGAAAAAACCTTGCGGGCATTTTTTCTGTCCTGGAAAGAGTTAAACAGTCGAAAGAACGGGATGGGCCGACAGGCTCGGCTAACGCACCAAAACGTAGTAGCGGCCTACGCACCAAAATGTAGTGATTCTCTAATGGAGAGGCGACGATGTTGATGGTTCGACGATCAGGCTGCTACTTAGCGGCAGGAAACATCCAAGAAGGGCCGGTACAGCGGCCGGGTTATGGGGTGCCCTGACGAGAGACGAGACAGAGGTGATCGACTTTTATGTTTAGGTTTAACGAGAGCAAAACATCGAAACTAAAGAACACAAACGGCAAAAGAGGCGAGAGTTCGGGCTCCAGCTGGCGCTTATAACAGCACAAATAGCGTCCGTGGCGACGCAACAATCTAGTAAAAGCTAATTACTACAATGCCACTGAACTGGAACCGATTACTGAATTGGAAAGTTAACGGGCTACGTACATACAGCCGGGAGATCACAAGAATGACGGGTGCAGCTCAGAAATGCAACCAGTCCGAGGTGAGGGAAACGGTACGGGCGACACAGTCACGTACCTCTGAGCATGTTTACCCTGCCGATCCTCGGTCTCAGTGTTCAGTGGTTCAATACAATCAAATATACGACTAGTGATTAAAAAAAAAAAGCTGCAAAATAAAATACGGCAAAAAGAATATCCCTACCTCATTTTTGCAAATACTCACGTCAAGCCAAGCGTCGATCATTGTTGACAATCAGTGTTTCTGCTCGCGCTGACAAACCTTTTATTCCACCAATTAACGTAGATTGCGCAACAGATGTGATCTTGGCGATCTTGAAGGATCACGAAAGCTAAAGAATAACATATTTTATAGTCTTTTTGTAGTTGTCTCAGTTAATAATTTCATTTACGACTGGCTCCACGTAAATATCGGTTTCGAAAGTGACCACTCTCGTCGTAACCTGCAGAAAAGTGGTCGTTCCACAGCGACTTGGGGTCGACACTTTGCCCAAAGGCTAGTCACTCGCTTTTTGGGGTAGTCAAAGCCCCAAAACGGTATTTTAACTACCCAGGGTTGTCATCTTTTTTGTAGAGTGTAGGTATGTCTACTGAAACTTCAAACTTGAGGCAGTGCCAGAGAGAAAAGAGACAAAGTTGGGAAAGCTTGCTCGCTCTCCCCAATCATTGAACTCTCAGGTGATTATATCATAATAAGTGCACCAAAGCCTCTTCCTAAAATAAAGAAAAAGCACTATGTTTACTACGTGAAATAATGACTTCAGTTTATGCATCTATGAGCAGGTAGGAAATCTTGCCCAAATTTATTCACACCGCAAAATGAGCGCAAAAAACTCACACGAAATTAACAGGAAAATATTGGTGGTGATGTAATTTTCTCTGAAATTCTGTATAACCGGTCGTTTGCAGGACCGAAACATCTACTCGAGCGGTGTGCGTAGCTGTGCAAACACGTCGCTGTGGAAACGCAGTCCAACAACACAAAGCATAAAAAGGGCAGATTTAGGACAACAATCTAGAGTTCATGGTTCGCATAACACGACGTAATTTTGTTGAAAACGCCCGCAGCTTTTTACTCACGGTATGCGTCGGGAATCTTCCAAATTTTGAAACGGAACGAAGGGAGATTTACTTTTAAAGACGCCCGCCCCAGCTGGACTGGATCAGCTGACGACGACGGGACTGAACCCATTGAACCTCAACCCCACAACAATCAATTTGCGCTCTATGTTAGTGTGGCTTTCTACCTCCAAGCACCGCACCACACACCACGAACGTTTCAGCTCTTTGTCGCATCGCCGTGATGCAGAAACAGAACGAGATCGCCGAAGTCAACGCAGAGCTGTCGTGAACCTTGGCTAGTGGTTGCGCACTAGTGGACCCTGTGACTCCTTTCGCTTTCAAAGCACACACGACTATTACGAATGATACTTTCCGTCTTACGGGAAGATCACAGGGGCACTTCTCCGGTCACGTCTTCGCTACATGTGCTCGCAAACCGCGGAGCTTGTCGCATCCCGTCGAACCAAAACAATACCGGCGCCATGTTGAACGTGCGTTGTTGGCAGATTTGCTCCGACCAAACAAAAATAACGAAAGCAAACCGGCTCTAACTTCCCGCGTGCATCGGCGTTGCGTCGTGGCCTGATTTTCTCCGTCAGCTCTAACTTAAAGATGACCTGCAGATGCAGCAGCACTGGTATCGAGTTTTCTTATGGCGGCCAGCATGGACAGCCGTAAATTCTGAGGAGGTTTCATGGGAAGCGGCGGCACCTTCTTCGGATCCCCACGGCAGCAGCTAACGCTTCCGCGAATTTTCAAAATTGTTTCCTTGATAAACGGCGGTGACCTTTTCTAAAAGGGAAAACGAATTAAACAAAAAATTTACCGCATCTTTACTTGGTGAATGATGTTGATTGGGGTGAAGCTCCGGTGGTGCTTGTCTGCGTAGACGCTGAGCCGCAGCATGCCGAGCCTTTCGTCCGTTTTCATCCATATCAGAAAGAGAATGTGTGGTATGGAACGTGGTTATATACGCATTTGAGCATTTGACCGCAGCACCCTTTCGTCTATAAACGTTGAGCCAATGCATGCAAAGTTTAACGCGATTATATACGCATTTGACCGCAGCGCCCTCTCCTGTATAGACGTTGAGCGGCTACATGCAACGTTTCATCCATGACATCCCCAGCTCTTGAGTTACTACCACATCTCAGAGGACCCTACTCGTCCCGCACTCGTGTCCGAGTGGTCAAGGCGATGGACTAGAAATCCATTGGGGTCTCCCCGCACAGGTTCGATTCCTGTCGACTGCGCAAACAGCTTTTTGCTTAATTTTTTCTTTTTCTCATTTTGTTCATTTTTTATTATTTTTTTTCTCTACACGAGCACATGAGCACGTGCTCACGTCCTCGTGAGCACGTGAGCTCACGAGCAGGAGCACGAGCACCGGACGCCGGAGCTACGGACACCTGCGGACATGGCCTAAGGAGCTTCGCCCCTAAAAAGCAACAGACACTGGCGATAAAATTACGATTCCTACGGGATAACATCAGTTGCGGCGGACGTAAGGGCACCACAGTAAATACACAAATAGGGGCGTCATTGTCAGAAACGTTTTACTAATGGTCTTGGAAATCTCAACTGCAACATGGACCATAGAACGTCTAATTAAAAGGTTAAATGAAAAGTTTAGTTTATTAGGCCACTAATTGTCAATTTACGCTCGTTCCATTACGTCCACCGCAGCCGATATTGTTATCCTGTGGGAATCATTTCTTTACCAAAAATGTAATTTTTTTTCAGAAAAAAAAATAAAATAATAAAACGCCCGGTATACCACAGCTTTGACAACGCTTCACGTGTGTGAGGTTCGATTACCGACAGAGAACTTCCGCTGGCCGTGCTCCCGAAGCGGGGAAGTGCAATTTATAAGGACCGATCATCTTATCAGAAAGATGCACACAATCCAGGGAAAGTATTCTTGCAATCATGAGGTTCCAGTTGTACTTACACATGCATTATCATCAAATTTGACGGAGTTCCTGCAAACACTGAAGAGTTGTCAAAAGTGAAGAATACAAAGGAGAATATCAGCAGGAATTTTTTGTTTATTCAAAACAAATCAAGCATCAGAAAAACGCATTTGGGCGGCCAGAAGCACGGACTGCGCGCACCCGGCGTGGAACCAGCGAAGGAGAGGGCACTTCTAGCAATTTGTTTTCAGAGCCACGGTTTGTCGGCTGCCGGCCAAATATCCACTTTAATTGTAACATGGCTTCCGACACGTAAGTACACGCTCGAGAATTTTCAACAATATCACTCCAGCGCCGACCGGCCTGTAGATCAGCGCATCATCACGGGACGAAGTAGCGATATCAACGACAGTACGCGCGTGCGCAGAAGAAACGCGCCAAAGTCGGCGTCGTCTCCTATGCTGTTTCCCCAATCACGACCCACCCTGGCGCGACGCCCACCGCTTCCTCCGCCAATAAACAGGCGGCCTAAAGAGTAATCAAAGCGACACACAAAATACGCAAACACGAACAGCAGCCAGTAGGAAGGACACCGACACGAGCTCAGTTAGCGAACGAAAGGCAGACACAGACTTCACGCTTGGCACACAGAGCAGGGATATTTACAAGGATGAGAGGCATGCGCAGACGAAGGCAAGCCGTGCACAATAAATACGCGGAAACTGGCAGCAACCGAAGAACAACGCAGCAAACACGTAAGTGCACACGCACCAGAAGCACTTGCGTCACGTTCCGTATCGACGCGCGACTGGCGATTTAGGTATTTTGGTGATTTGAAACTTCAATGTTGATTACGTGAACGATTGTATTTAGCATACGAGGTAGAGGGGCTTAGAGTGATAAACCAGAAGTTCGGAAGTGGCACCCCCCTGGTTGCCGCCATTTTGTACGCAAAAGTGACCACTCGTCACGTGACCTCACAAGAACCGAGACGTCACCGGTAAGATGGCAGCGCCCAGAGCTGGCGGATACGAGTTTGTTCGGTGCGCGGTAACCGCGATGTGTAGCTGCTTTCCGACAACTTCGGTCTTCTTCGTGCTCGCTGACGCAGGTATAATGTGAAAATATGAAGGAATGAAACTTTATACTCTTTTTGCGCAAGATCGCCCTGGATCATCTGGATATTAACACCTGTGAGACAGCATCACCGTATCGCCGTACCGGTGCACGGATTCCCGGATTTGTTCGAGGATTGATAGAACTTTGAGTGCTTTTAGCATAAAATGTTCACATTCTCTTAGCTTTGTTTGAACGTTGGAATGTCTGAGAATCGAGGCGAAATGTTTGTGTCGGGCGTAGGGCCTAGGGGAAGTTGTTTCAGCCCTATGCACCGAATAACCATAGCAACTTTTAGCGAGGAAGCTCCTGCGATCTTCAACCTTTTGTGCTAATCGACGATACTGCATTCGATCGCAATATTGTTTTGAAGTGAAAGACTGGCGTTTGCTTAATTAACGTGCACGCGAACCCTCACAAAGCATTTGAACCAATCATTCGGAAAAAAGTTCATTACTTATGTTCATAAAACAGTTTATTTGTACCCTTGGAACTCAGAACACAGAAGTCTTCACATGTCCCTTAAAAATTAGTATTAGCAGGCTCTTTACCTTACCGATCGGTATCAATAGTCCACAGTAACCTTCATCTTTTGATCATACTCCTCTTATATGGTTGTCTAATCTATTATTCTAACATCTAGAATTTTAAACAAAGAAAAATGCAGCCCCACTTTTTAGAGGTCCAGAGATAGAACCACACATATCAGCAATTCGTTAATTAATAGTAATGCAACTCGGAAATAGAAGATTACCTGCACATTTTTCTCTTTCGTTGTATTTATTGCAGCACTAATTTTTTTTCATCAAGAGTGCATTGTATCAGTCTGTGATTTATTTACTTGTTCGGATTGCCTGATCAAGAGGACTCATATTTGCGTTATCCCTTGCCCGGAGAGCAGTCTTGTTGAAAAATGCTGACTGCCATTCCTTTCAGTCTGTTCATTAGACTTTTTTCAAAAGTGTGGGCCGCCAATACTTCGTTTCACCGTAACTTGGTAACGGGAAACCACCAAAGCCCCCTCGAGCAAATCAGAGAGACGGAGTGAAGGTGTGTGACAAATCTATGCAGATGCGCACTCTGATGATATGAAGTCATGTGCCTCTCTCCAACGTGTATATCGACTCACCGAGACTGTAGCTTTCGCCGTTTACCAAATTAGGATGAAACGAATTACAGTAGCTACTACTCTAATCACCCAAGGCCTTCATACTTTGGGCATTTGTTCGACAAGAATGTTATGTCAGCCATCACTGTGAACTCGGCTCAGCGCCTATTGGACTCGAATGCTGCATAAGCGTTTGACATGAATTGGAACCCATTTATGTTCTTTACGTCGAAAAAAATGGTAACAGTCGTGTCGCTTGATGGGGTTTTGCAAAGAATCTATTGTGTCATACGTATACATAGGTTGCACCGACGTAATTTGGTCCTTCTTTCTGGTGGCCGAACTTCCTCGAGCGTAGCCTTTACTGTGCATATTCTACGAGCAGTACACGAGCGTCGCGAGCGAGCGGAAACGAGTGAGCACAGCTTCATTATACTTCGTTTCATTTTATCTGCGAGCAAAGCCAAAGCTAGAAGCGCGAGACCAGCGCTTTTTGCGTTTCTGCCCAGCTCGCGCGCTCGAGCAAAGCCTGAACGCACGGAGCTTTCGTGCTCGCGCTTCCAGCTTTGCCTGCGCTCGCACATAAGGTGAAACGAAGTATAACAGCAGGTTTTGGCCACCAGAAAGGAGGAAGGATAGGACGTCACGTGCAACCTATGTATAGGAAGTGTGTTGCTATATAACAATGCATCAACACATACTATTAAACTTGATGCTCAGAGGTGCGTTTGTTTTTGCAATTAAACAGCAATAATTATTTCTTACGGGTGTAATAATGATTTTCGGTAGCTGGGCTCGTTTTGTGCTCGTTAATGTCAGTGTGCTTTGATGTTATGATCAGGTGTGTAGTTCTAAGTATCCTCTCTGCAATGCCTACAGAGGTCCTTGGAGGGAATAAATTAATAAATATTTTTACATCACTGGAGTTGGTTTTCGGATGCTCAACATGTTCAGGAGAAGTGGAACGAGTGCAGCCCAATGCAACCAGTCTGATATGTACCATCAATTAATATTGAGGGGTTAGAGATGCGAGGGTCCTCAAAAGGTCCAGCACGTGCGGTGAACGCAATTCTTTGTGTATAGACTCTGAAGGCGTAAAGGCGAGCGGAAATATGTTTATTTGGCTAGTAGTTTATTTCCACTTGATTACATAATTATTGGTTCTTTGCAAATGGTTCCATAACGAGTTATTTCTGCAACAGTCTCGTGTCAGGCGTTCAGTCGTAGTACCTGTGCTCCTTGTTGTCGGATGACGCTCCTGGCACGTCATTGTTCAGTTTGGTCGAGTGGCAACTTTGACCGACTTATGCCGTCTTGTAATCATTAGTAATGTGTGGCCAATGACATCTGATGCACTGAAGCTGCAGGGCTGGCTTCTAATCCGCAAATTTTCCTGGTAGTTTTCTGCGTCAATGCAGCAAGCTCGGGCATGTATTGCTTACGTGGCTGTGTCTTTTGCTGTACCGTTGACTTGATGGCTGGCAACGGTGTTTGTTTGCTATACAAGCCATTTCACTTATCTCCCGTCGAGGTGATGGGGATCAGGCGCTTCAGGGCAATGTCGGCATCAGGGGCAAAGGCACACTGAAGATAATCCTCAATATCCCGCGGACGAGACGTGGTCGAGGGTCACTCGGCACGAACCCCTGCAGGCCAATTCATAGGTACGGGCACCTCCAGTAGACATGGCCAGCCTCATGCAGTGGTAGCAGAGTGGTTTTCGGTCGACCATTCGCAGTACCTCCGTTTTCCTCGGTTTCTCCCTGGCAGTTTCTTCCACGAGACGTATAGGTTCTGCAGGAGCTGGTTGTCTGTTCACCCACTGTGGCGGGCGACAGGCTCATATTGTTCAATCCAGCCCTCGACGTCTTCATACACCTTGCGTGAAAGGGCGCCGGAGTGTGAGGTGCGACAGGCATGCAAACAATGGTGCGAGTGGACGCGGTTTGCTGCTACAGGTTAATCATTGTTGGATTAGTCAGCTTCAGTTTTTCTGGCAAAAGACCGAATTCTGGTGGTTCTTGCTGGTTGCAGCAACTGGCTCAGAGTTCAGGTTCTTCGTGGTGTATTTCCGAGGTTCGTCCTTGTGGTACTCGCTCGTCTTGCGGTTTTTCTGCCGGGCTCGGAATAGGAATTGGTTCATGGCTCGTCGGGGGTTTAAGACGTGGGGTAGTCCACCACCCGTGTCCCGTTATCAGGCAACTCGGCTGAGGAGCCGCCAGGGTGCACACAAAGTGAAGGGCTATGGGTAAAGTACCCAGCACCTCCACCAGAACATACGATAACAGCTGAGCATGGCCGGGAAATTTCCAGAATAGAAAATATTGATAGAAGATAGGACTGGAGCAAGTATCCGTGACAATATGACAAAACTGACAGACGAGAGTCTATCCTGACAATTAAAGAAGCTACATTGCTTTAGTGGCATTCTGTCCAAATAAATCCTCTCCTTCGGGGGTTAGGCGTCTGCCGTGGACGAACTGAACTGAAATGGATGTGGGACCACTTTTCTGGTAATGGGCCGCTGCAGACTGTCGTCTCAAAGCGGCGTGATTGGGTGGACTGGGTAGGTAACACGTGCAATGAAATGTCCATACAGCTTGCAGTTCGCGTAACGAGTGTTGACGAAACTTTTGTGTCGACGAAACGTGCAACAGATCAGCGGAATTAATACCAACTGCAACTCCTGTGCTCCGTGAAAGTGCACGTCTACGCCAGAAGAATTTAGAAAGCAGCACAGCATCACTTAAAGCACGGCACAGGAACTACCAGCTTGAAGGCAGCTTTCGGTGCGCCGCACACCTGTGCTTCGTCAAAGTGCACGCCTACGCCGGAACAATTTGGTAAACAGTACGGCATCATTTAGCACGGCACGGGAACTACTACCTTCAAGGCAGCTCTCCGGTGCGCCGCACAACCAGAGTGAGCCTTCGGTCATTTGAACGAAGCGGCACTACGATTGCATACTGCCAAGCACGCCTCACGCAATTTCCATCGCTAAACGATGTATCCAAATATATTGCACACGCTTCACTGCAGACCTCGAAGATTCCGATGGTCAAACAGAGCACAGAGACGTCGCCTTAAATTTTATCCTAGCAGTATCCGAATCCATCCAAGGTCCGAGCAACGTAGGGCAGATTGTCTCTTCCTTGGCAATATCCCCATCGGTCACCAGCGAAATGCACACCGTACCTCCGTAGTTTCACGTTATACGTACGTCAGACACCACGCTGAACTCTGAAGTCGCTTTCGACCGGCCTCATATGACGGCTTCCGCGTCTGAAATCAACTCGCTGAGACGAACGACAACGAACAAAGCATCGGACAAGATCCGGCCAACGCTCGGACCCAGCTGGGGCCAGCCGCTGCCTGGGCGCTGCCATCTTTCTGTGACGTCACGTATTTGGTTTGGTCACGTGACGAGTTGTCAATTTTGCGTACAATGGCAGCGGCCTTATGGGGGTCACTTTCGAGTGCAGACCGGAACCCCGGTTTATCGCTCCAAGCCCCTCTACCTCGTTGTATTCAGCAGATTGTGAACCGCTGGAAGCTGGCATAGAAAAAATCGTTTGACAATATAAAAAGCGATTGAAAATATTTCTAAAAGCTATGTTAGCAGAAAGTACCGTGTTAAAAAGAACCACACGAGTTTCGACCCAGTTTTCTAGCACGTTATTTTGCAAGAAACCAAGTGTACAACCTGTTTCCGAAGCTGGCGACCACAGCTGGAATCAGCGCCATCCTTGGCGGTTTCTTGAACCTCGCGTAGTCACGTCTCAGCCGCCACCACATAGAGGGCACAACCAAACATCCAATTTATATTTTAGTATTTTTATGATCTGTTTAATAATTAGGCACTATTATCGAAAATGTGGGCTAATAATCAGGACCTGCGACAGTGAACTCTATTCATTACTAAAAATATCGCCTAAATGTTGCCACAAA